>AP025068.1:1064857-1185225 GCA_036186865.1 Eustoma russellianum | reverse complement strand
AAAAATTTAAATTCCACCAAAATTTTATTGACATCGCATTTGCGTTATATTTTCCACTATCTTATTACCTATTCCACTAACCCGGAAACGCAGGTTGTAACATATGCAGCACCGAGGTGACGAGGTGAAGGCACCCTGAAACAGCATTAGGCACCAAAGCTGAGAACAGCAGCCGAGCTGTCATACTTAGTCTTATACATATACATAGAATTATAGTAGTTCAGATCCTTTCTAACTGTATATATGTTTGAGCTAAATAAGTAACTAGTTGTTACAAGCCTTGAAAGACTTAGCCGTTGTAAATATCATATCAAGTAGATGTTAGGAAAATAAAGCTGCTAAAGGCATGTAACAACTCTTACAAAAGGAAAAACTCCCTTATGCATAATTTTAACTTGGATGAATTTTATATTCTTCACTACTCGATCGGAAGAACGATTGATGTGGGATATGCCTATCTTTTATTGGATATGTTTCAATAGGCTGTTTCTGATGGGATTTCTGATTATTAGATGGATTTTTCATTTACAACTTTCATTTGCTTAGTCAACATGGATAGTCTAAACAGAAAAAGGAAGAATATTGTATTCATCACATAACTTGTACTTGAGTGATAGTCAAGAAAACATTATCACTCAAGTGCAGACCGTGATGCTCCTCCAAAAAAGATAAAACAAGCTATGAATAGAAAGAAATGTGCACACGAGAGAAAAGACACAATCTTATGAATTTGTTCATTAGATCTTTGATTTTCACGGAACAGATTATTCTTAATTTTAGATTCTTTTGGATTTAGATTGTAAGAAATGGACCCAAATTAGGTTAATTTTAGACATTGCAGTGCTGTGATTTTGATGAGGAATTCAGGAGTGGAAGGAAATGGGCTAGGGTTGAGACTTATCAATCGCTACGCATATTTTGGGACAAATTTATTTTGGATATGAATTTTGATAAATTGTTTGTGACAATGTCTTGTCTAATTTATGGTTGGGAATTTGATTGATTTGGGATGAATAACTTTTTAACAAGTTTGTTTACTACTGCTATTGAGTTCTGGAATTTAAAATGATTGGCCGAATCTAGTCATGATAAGTTATTTGAGTTATTCCTCCAAAAGAGTTTGGCCAATGGTTTAAGCCCATTGTCCTTTTTAAAGAAACCATTTGAAATGCTGATTGTTGTTCTTGCAAATCATTGTAATACATAAATTTATGTATCTGAAAGAATGTTTCAGAAAGAAAGTTTAGATTATTTCTTGGAAAGAATGTTTTACAGAGAACGACGATCACAACTATGTTGTATATTTTCTTAATAATTTTAGAGAATGTGGGGTTGGAATCTCCTCACCCCACTTTCCTCATCTCTTTTGTGACCGCACGACACGTGGCAGCAAAAGAGTGTGGTGAGGCTAGATGGGTCTCACCATACTCCTTTGCTGCCACGTGTTGCGCGGTCATGCGTCACCACACCCCTTGCGGTGAGGGGATCCTATCCCGAAAATGTGACTGACTGCAGCTTGATAGTCTTCCCCAAAAGTACGAGAGAATTGTACCTGATGTGAGGAGACGTGTTGCTTAACTGAAGGAATAACATGCATCATCGATCAGTCCGACTCACAGGGTTATATCATGCGCAATGCTACCGTTTGAGTCACCATCTTGGAGAGAAAAGACCATACCCTAGTCTTTAGGGCTCCAAAGATCATTGTGGAGGATGCAAATCAGGAGCTCAGTAGCCTCCTAGGTTGGAAAGATCATACACTAGAAACCCACACAAGCTTTCCATATGTCTTTGGCCCACCACAAAAAAAAAGAGCCTATAGCGACAGCCAAAAACGTCGCTATTTCGTCGCTATAGGCATATTGCGACGAAATAGCGACGAAAAATGAAGGTCGTTATACGGCTTGTCGCAAAGCAAATTTCGTCGGCACTCTGCGTCGCTATATTGTGACGAAAATAATTTTGTCGGTGTATCGTCGCCTAACTGCGACGAGAAACTGTGAGGTCTGCGACCTGTTTTTCTGCTGTCGCTGGTGTCGTCGGTAAAATATTTTCGTCGCTATTTTGGATTTTTTTTATTTTTTTTATTAAGGTTCTGCGACAAAGACACTCGTCGCAAAAATTTCGTCGGTATAAGTATTGCCGTCGCTATTTATTATTTTTTTATTTTTTGTTTCCGTTTTTATTTCGTCGCAAAATGTCGTCGTTATATGTCTTTTCGTCGCTAATTTTAAATTTTTGTTTTTTTATTATCGATCTGCGACAGTACAATTTCGTCGCCGGTTCGTCGGGTATTTGTTATTTTTTAAAATATTAAATTTACTAATAATTATTTTAAATACATTATTTAATATTAAATTTTAAATTTTTTGATTTATTAATAATATTAATACATTATTAATTAAAAAGTTTTTATTATTATTTAATTTCTATAATATATTTTATTTTGTATATTAAATCATTTGTACGAATATTATACAGTAATACGGTATTGCGCATTCAAGTTCGTATAATTAAACAACACAAACGAAATAGAATCCGTAAAATTGTCAGATAGAATATAAAAGTACAAAGAAAATGTCAATACAACAAATGAAATAGACTGTACAAACAATGAAAAAATAAAAAACTATGCAGAGGAAGATGGAGGGGGATCATGCGGAGAAGAGTGACCATCAGGAGGGCGAGGCTGAGGCTGAGGCTGAGGCTGCGAGGAGCAGGAAATGAAAGACATGACTACCCTGCGACAGGTGCGAGATTTGCTGGTTCGTTGCCTCCTGCACCTGCATCGTCTGCCGCTGCGCATATGCTCAAACGCCTGTTGAAGCGCCTGCTGCAGCGCCTGTACACTCTCCTCATGCCTCGTCCTGATGGTCTCTATCTCACGCTGCAGCGCCGCATTATCTGATTCCATACGCGAAATATCCTCTGGCGTCGCAGAAGGCGCGGAGGTGCTGGCCTCGGAGGAAGCACCTGCTTGTAGAACTTCGGGAAAGAATCGCGGCGCTGCTGATCCAACCCCGTACACCTCCCTCTTCTTCTATTTTGAGGGCCGACGGTCCGAACCGCATCCCAATAAGCGCGGTTCTTGTCGGCCTGTTCGCCCCTATCTGCGAGTAATCTGTTGTACTCGTCCTGAAATGAGAATAAGAATTGTTATGGTTTAGCAATAAAACAAAGAGTAAATTGCAGTTAGCACCCAAACGTTTGTCACATAATCCAGTTAGCATTTAAAACGTTCCGAAACCTCAGTTAGCATCCAAACGTGGTCAAAATTGATTCAATTAACACCAGAAACCGGCTGCTGACCTGCTGTAGCCAGTTTCATCAAATTTTAGCGCCAAATAAAGTTTCCTCCCAAAATCAACGTCATCCACTTCCCTCCCTTATACTGCTACAGTTCCATGGTGAGTTATTTGTATACAGAGATGCATCAACGATTCCAGAATGACCTAGAGGGAAAATCGCCTCTTTAATTGAACATGACCAATCTTCGAATATTTCCATAATGTGTAACATGGAATGGTGTCATTAACACTATCAGCCTCCATCGACAGCCTCAAGAAAAGGAGAATATTTGGAGTTTGGATCGTTGCCGTCTCAATGAACGCGGCGAACGGTTATATCGAAGATAATGCCGATGGCGGAAGCGATTCCGATACAAACTCTGACGATTTACCGGGATTCTATCAGCCGATTTCTTCTCAGGTAGAGGATGAAGTACGGACCTACGACGACAGGCATCGGTTCAATGTGTCTAGGCCTCTGCCATAACGGCTCGAGATGCCTGGAGAACGGAGTATTATCTGTAGATCTAAGTGACGAAGAGGATGACTAACGACGGAGAAGAAGAAGAGGATGAGGACGAGGGAGGAGTCAGTTCTCCAATTGCAGATTGCTCCTCCAAAACAATCAACCAAACAACTGCAGATTGCTTCTGCAAAAGGAGAAGGAAGAAGGTTGCTACAGGTTTCAAAGTATAAACTTGTGGGGCACATTGGCTTGTTTTGTGGACTGGGGTTGGATTATTTTCCGCAATTGTTTCTTCGACTTCCCCAAGCGATTTTAATGTTTATTTTAGTTTTACTTTTTCTTCATTTCTTCTTGTTGGCGTGGGCTTGGTGGAAAATTTTCAGAATGGCTAACTCTCCAAACAACCTTACTTTACATAGCCCTCTCTCTCATTGCCCTCGACACCGGCGGCATAAAGCCCTGCGTCTCCAGCTTCGGCGCCGACCAATTCGACGAATCCGACGAAAGAAGCCAAAAGAAATACTCCTTCTTCAATTGGTTCTTCTTCGGAATTAACACAGGGGCATTTTCAGGTGGTTGAAGTTGTGGTTGCTGTTAGGAATCATTTTAATAGGGTGAGAGTTGATGGAGGATATGAGCTTTACGAGGTGAAGACTAAAGAGTCTGCCATTTTTGGTGCCAGGAAATGGGGGAAATGGTGCAAGAATCAGACGGTTGCCACATTTTACCGCAAAATGACATAAATTCAGGGGTAAAATTGGTATTTTAATGTTAAATGAGTCAGTCAACGGTTTCATTTAAAAAGTCAAAGGTCGCAGCCGGTAATTTGGTGTTAATTGAATCAATTTTGACCACGTTTGGATGCCAACTGAGGTTTCGGAACGTTTAAATGCTAACTGGATTATGTGACAAACGTTTGGGTGCTAACTGCAATTTACTCATAAAACAAACTAAGGAAAAAACAAATGATATCGTAGTCTACTTACACTGATGTCGCGGGCCTTCGTCGTGATCCAGTCCTCCGTCCCGTCGGAGGCTTTCTTCCGATGCGTCTTGTAGAAGAGATCGTAGGAGGCTGGCCACTCCCCCGTCTCCTCGTGCTGAAAGAATGAAATAAAATATGTTAGTGAAATCCAGAATTTTAAAAATTTCGGCATGACCTATTCGTTTATCGGAGGTATCCCGGCCTTAAAGGCCTCTCCCAAGTCAAATCAAAAATAAAAATGGCAAATGAACACATGTACCACTTAAAGTAACCATATACGAATACCAAAAAAACAACAGTGCAACATAAGAAATCAACGAATATAAATAATCCACTTAACTCAATGAATATAAATAATCCACTTAAGTCAATGAATGTAAATAATCCAATGAAATCAATGAATCTAAATAATCCAATATTAAAATACTCACCATAGAACGCATCGTGGTGGCGTGAGAAACCGAACCACCTGAGTGTGTGGCAGGTGCTGGGCCCTGTACATTGCCGCTGCGCCGGTTCGCCGCGTTCCGGGCGCTGCGGGCTTGGTAAGCAGGGTCCCTCCACCCTTCTACCCACGCCGCCCAGATGGCCTCGGATACGTAGGCAGGCCTTATCCACGTGGGGTCACGCTCCGACTTGGTCTTGAGGGAGTTGACGAAGTCGCCGTAGCGTTTGGCGGCCCTATGCCGCCAGGCCTGCTCCACGTCGTGGGCGATGTCGGCTGGCCAGCTGTACGCCTTCTGCAATTATCATACGGAGGAATAATAAAAGTGTGGTTAGAAAAGTAATGATTGATTACGTATCAAAAAGTGAAATTCATCAAATTTGAATACCTGAAACTCATCCCAGTAGAACCTACGTGTCTCCGGGGTGACACGGGCCCAGGAATATCCAGATGGGTCAAGCCTCAGGTGGAAGGACCGGGTGATGCAACCGGAAAAGCGCGCCATTGTCCGATCCAAACCTGAAAGAGGTGAAGTTGTTAGGAAAAAATAACGCGTGAAATATATTTGAAAACATGTTAAATAAATTAATCATTACTTACTTATGGGTATCATGTGACCAAGGGAGGGGACGACGCCCTGGTATGACACCCTGGTCCGATGCCGCATCAGACGCCGGATGAGGTGCTGATGCGCTGAGTGTGGGTGGCGTCGGCGTCGTATGTCTGGGGGGTGCGGACATGTCGGCAGACCGTAAAAGGTCTGCGTCCGCAGCCAGAGCGGCGGTCGAAACCGAGGCATACGTATCATGCTGAGAAAAGAACGCATCGAACTCTCCTTGAAGGTCCTGTGTAGCTGGTGGGTATGTGGATCTCGTCGGTAAACCCTCACTAGCCATCAGATCTGAGAGGAACATATTAATAATTTTTAAACGTTTCGGCATGACTTAAGCGTTTATCGGAGGTTTCCCAGCCTTAATGGCCTCTCCAAAGACAAATCCAAATCCAACAACCTTGAACTAGTATCATACCGAAAATCATATGCAAACCTCTTACAAAACAGTTTGTACATATATATACCCGTATATGCATATATATACCATATACATATATACCCATATATACATATATATACCCGTATATGCATATGTATACCATATACATATACCGGTATATACATATATATACCATATACATATATATACCAAAATAGATTATATAATTATAAATATATTAAAATACGAATAATATATATACATACATAATTCTACCCAAAAAAACATTTTCTAATAATTTTACATATATTTATATGTAAATACGAAATTAACTTATATATATAATTATATACCCAATAACGAAAATTAACTACAAAATCCATAAATACATATATATATATATATACCGTATATACATATATACCATATACATGTATACCCATATATAGATATATACACTATATATACCGTATATACATATATATACTACATACATATATACCATATACATATATATACCATATACATATATATATATACATAATTCTATACACATATACATATATATACCACAGCCACCCACACCCAGCCCCGCACCCACCACCCACACCCAGCCCCAGCATCCACTGCCCAGCACCTCCGCCCACCCACACCCAGCCCCGCACCCAGTCCCGCACCCAGCCCCGCACCCACTGCCCAGCACCACCCAGCCCCAGCACCACCCACCCAGCCCCAGCACCACCCAGCCCCAGCACCACCCAGCCCCGCACCCACACCCAGCCCCAGCACCCACCGCCCCACCCACACCCAGCCCCGCACCCACCGCCCACCCACACCCAGCCCCGCACCCACACCCAGCCCCAGCACCCACCGCCCAGCACCACCCAGCCCCGCCACCCAGCCCGCACCCAGCACCACCGCCCAGCCCACACCCAGCACCACCGCCCCACAAGACATTAAAAAAATTAAAAACAACATAACTAATTAAAATAAAAAAAACGAAATAGGAAGAGAAACTAACCGAAGAAGGGAGGTCAACGGAGAACTTCGCCGCGGGAGGGAGCTTTCGCCGGGGGAGGGAGGGAGGTTTCGCCGGTGGGGGGAGGGAATTTTCGCCGAGGGGAGGGAAAAAATGGGGAAGGAGGGAAATGGGGAAGAAAGAGGGGGAGTTCAGCTTATCTGCGATATTTTGCGACGACATAGCGACGAACGTTCGTCGCTATTTAGTTTCGTCGCTATTTTTCATGTGTCGTCGTTATTTCAAATTTAGCGACGCAACATTTCGTCGGTAACTCGTCGGTGTTATAATTTTTGAAAAAAAATACAAAATATAAAGTAGTATATACATGAATATAAGTACATCAACACATACACACTTTCATATAAAGAGGTACATAAAAATTTTTGGCTAATGTCAATCTTCCTGGTCATCTGCATCCTCATACGCATCTTCATCTTCATCTACATGCTCGTCGTCCTCTTCATCCTCGTATTCGTCTTCGACTACGTCTTCAATATTGTCAGGCGGTTGTATGTTGAGATGAATTTCGATGAAACCGCCGTTGGGGTCATTTAGAGGGAGGTCGTGCAGTTCAACATGTGTCGTATCTAGAACGGACGGGTTTTCTTCTTGAAATGCGGCGTCCATACCATCTGAACCTGTCTGTATACTAACATCAAACTTGCTCGATTTCACTTTGCACACGGCTCGCCAGTCTTTTGAGCTCGCATTCATCCTCGTTGTTGGATACGATAGATAGTACACCTGGGACGCTTGACTAGCCAAAACGTATGGATCGTATTTTCTGTACCGTCGCCCTTGGTGTATGTCTACCAACTTATATTGGTCGTGAACCTTTGTGCCAACGCGATAACCTTCTCGAGTTGGATCGTACCATTCGCATTTGAATAGGACCACCCGCTTTATAGGCAATGCCGGATATTCGAGCTCAATTATGTCAGTAAGGTAGCCGTAGAAGTCATCCTCGTCCGGGCTATTGTCATACCGCTTGACACACACTCCGCTGTTCTCTGACGATTTTCGGCTGGCATGGGAGACTGTGTGGAATCTATACCCGTTGACAAAACACATGTCGTGGCGCGTGACTCTGTTAAATGGACCCTCGGCTACTGCTGTCAGAATGTAACCGTACTCATCGTCAGCCAGATGACCTTTGCCCGCCTGTAAAACGACAAGTAAGTATACATCAGCGGGGCAATAAATGCGTATCACATATCGTACACGTAACAGGCAAATATGTAAACTTACATGCCACCTGGACCAATCAGCAAACTTGGAATCTAACTCATTGTTTATTGCATCGCTCGATATACCCGGTGAACGGTGTGGCAATAAATCAATGAACAAGCTGAAGCAAATTACAAATGAGTACCATGTATATCTTTGTAACATAATGGATAGAGTATCGCAAGGTCTTTACAAAATAAAATTGGATATCGTTTATACCTCTGGAAACGGTCGACTTGACGGCAGTTGCGCAGAACATAAGAATGAGCAATCTTCAGCTCGCTGTCCCCCAATATCATTTCCTTTCCATGTCCGTGAAATCTGATCGGATGTGTGAATATTGGGAGGACACCGGATCTGGTAATGCCGTCGTCGTTCCGGGGAACATCTCTGCACCTCGACGGGACATCTGGCTTGAAGTAATGAGACACGAAAGCCGATGCTTCCTCCGTTAGATAGGCATTGCACATCGAGGCCTCGACTTTCGCCTTGTTCTTGATGTTCAGCTTCAAATGCCTGAGATATCTGTTCATATAGTGAATGTATGTTCAGATGCTTGCGCTTAGACACATAAGAACGTTATGCACATAAAAAAAGAGTACCTCTTGAACGGATACATCCACTTGTACTGAACAGGACCACCAACACGTGCCTTGTATGGTAGATGAACTGGCAGGTGTTCCATTGAATCAAAGAAGGCCGGAGGGAATATAGTTTCCAGCTTGCATATGATCACTGGGATTTCGCCCTCCAGCCTTGACATATTATCCACACTGAGTCTCGTGGCTGTAAGACATTTGAAAAACAGACTCATCTCGGTAATTGCTTCCCATACATTGGTTGGAAGCAGATCGCGGAATGCAATGGGCATCAACCGTTGCATGAAAACGTGACAGTCGTGGCTCTTCATCCCGTGCAAACCGCGTTTATTCATGTCGATGTTCTTCGACAGGTTCGAAACATGGCCATCAGGAAATCTAGCCGTCCCCAGCCACGATAACAACGCACTGACCTGCTCCGCATTCAGCGTGTACGAGGACTTCGGCATGTATGTTGTGCCAACGGGATGCAACTCCGGTCGCATGTTGAGGTCGCGCATATCAAGTCGTGCCTTCATATTGTCTTTTGTTTTTCCTGGCACATTCAGCACTGTATTGAAAATGTTGTCAAACACGTTCTTCTCAATGTGCATGACATCCAGGTTATGTCGGATCATATTGCTCTTCCAGTACGGAAGCTCCCAGAATATGCTTCTCTTCTTCCACCCGATACAGTAACGAGCCAGGTCTGCGTTGTGACTGCCGTCCGGATCATCAGCGACCCCCACGAATCCACAACTGTCTATCTCATGCAGCACCTCTGCACCCGTGAGGAGCTCGGGCTTTGTGTCCTTATCGACGATGCCAGGCATGAACGCCGTCACGTTCTTTCTGTACAAATGACGTCTGGGCAGGAACTTCCTATGGCTGTCGAACCAGCTTATCTTACGTCCATGTTTCAAGGACATCGTCTTCGCTTGCTTCATGCAGCAAGGGCAAGCGTATTTCCCCGCTGTGCTCCACCCCGACAACATAGAATAAGCCGGGAAGTCGCTGATCGTCCACATCAGGGCGGCGCGTAGCTGGAAGTTTTGTTTAGTCGATACATCGAACGTCTCCATGCCAAACTCCCACAACCACTTCAGCTCCTGTATCAACGGCTGCAGGTATAGGTCGATCTTCTGTTTCGGATTCCTAGGCCCCGGTGCGATCACAGTCAAGAACATGTACGGCGTCTTCATGCACATCCAAGGCGGTAGATTGTACGGCGTCACGATTACAGGCCACGACGAATACTGCTCTCCCGACTGTCCAAACGGGTTGAACCCGTCGGTGCATAAACCCAACCTAACGTTCCTTGTCTCCGACGAAAAACCCGGATGCGTCGCATCGAACGTCCTCCAAGCTTCGCCATCAGATGCATGGCACATCTCACCGTCTTTCGTGTAGTGCTCCGCATGCCACCTCATCTGGCTAGCTGTGGCACCGGATGCGTATAGCCTCTGCAGTCTAGGGGCGAGAGGTAAATAGCAAAATTGTTTTCTTGGCACGTTCCGGTTTCTTTTGTTCGTTCTCCACCTGCTTGTCCCACAGACCCTGCACATGTCTTTATCCTCGTTGATGCCCCAGTATATGATGCACCCCTCTGAACAACAATCGATTTTCTGAACCGGCAGTCCTAACGCCTGCAGCTGTTTCTTCGTCGAATAAAAACTGTCGACCATTGTGTTCCCTTCGGGAAGAGATTCCCTCATCAGCTGACACATCCCATCGTACAATCTCTCCGTCATGCGGTGTTCCGTCTTCATGCTCGTCATCCGACCGATCATGGACATCTGTGTGTGACTACCGCAACCAGGATACAGCGGCGTGTTGGCGGCGTTCAACATCTCAAAAAACTGTCTCGCCTGAGGGTTCGGATCTTCCTCCACGAATATACGCGGCTGTTCATCCGGATCATGTATTTGTAACAACTGCTCTCCGGTAAATGCGCCGGCGGCTGCGTCTGTCACCATCTGCATGTATGGGTTGTGAGATCCCTCGCATATTTCTTCGGCATCAACCTGACCGGGTCCCCCTTCGACGTGTACAGTTGCAGATGTAGACGCCCCCTCATATTCGCCGTGACAGTACCATGTATGGTAATTGTGGACGAAACCTTGTTTCAATAAGTGAACCCTCACGTCACCCGGATCCTTATATTTACGGTTCTTGCATTTCTTGCACGGACATCTAATCTGCGTTCCACTTTCATTACTCGTCGCAAAATCCATAAATTCTTCGAGACCTTCAACAAATCTAAAACACCACTCTCCGTTGTTTACTCTCTGGTACATCCACTTTCTATCGCTTCTCCTCGGATCCATTTTCTCGATACACCTTCAAAATAACAGCAGCTATCTTTTTTCGGTGGTAGAAAAAATCAAAATTCCACACTTCGGTTTTTTCGTTCAAAATTGATGATTGATGTGTTTGAAATGAGAGAAGAATGGGAGAAGAAAAGAAGAAGGAAAATGGTTTTATCGTTCTCAGCCTGCAATGTTACCGACGCAATAGCGACGACATAGCGACCACAAACAAACACAAATCTCGGAAACAAACAAACACAATACCGACGACTTCGCGACGACCGGCGACGAACAAGAAACACAAATCTCGTCGCTAAAAGGCAGTCCGTCCAGTTCCCAATGCTTACAACGTGCGAATTTTTGTTGAATTTACCGACGAAACAGCGACGGATAACGTCTCTTCACATTATTCGACGCGTTTCGTCGCTAATCCGTCGCCAAGTGGTCGCTATTCGGCAGTGCCAGTTCAGTTCCCAACGGTTGCATCGTAAGATGAGTATACGTCGCAAATTCGTCGCTATGTCGTCGCTAAAACAGCCGAAACGTCATCACTGCACATTCCTAACGGTTGAAAAAAACGTCGCTATGTCGTCGCTATGTGCGTTTCGTCGCTACTCCGTCGCCAAGTAGTCGCTATTAGGCAGTCAGTTCCCAACGGTTGCATCGTACGATGAATATACGTCGCCAATTCGTCGCTACGTCGTCGCTAAAACAGCCGAAAGGTCATCGCACATTCCTAACGCTGCACATTCCTAACGGTTGAAAAAAACGTCGCTATGTCGTCGCTATGTCGTCGCTAATTTTCCTATTTATACCCCAAACATCCGCACATATACATACACACATATAAGGTTATAAATAATCAAAATATGCCGCGTCGTTTTAAAAGAACCCCAAGGCGTGGTGGACGGGCAATCAGTGCCCCTCCAGAAGGGCCTCCTCCTCCTCAAGTACCATCGGTTGAGCGAGAAGGTTCCGTATCTGTCTATGTCCCACCGCAGCATCAGAGTGATCAAGAACAAACGCCGGTGCAGGACGCCGACTTCCGTATGCTGATGGCAAACATGCAGCAGCAGTCGCGGCAACTGCACAACATGACTAGAAGGCTGCGGAAGATGAAATTTAGATATTACAAGCTCAAGCGCCTTCTCAAAGAGTTTGCGGAGAATGTCGCGGCCACTCTTTCGTCCGATGACGAAGAGTGAACGGCACATCTCCGCATCACTTTTTAGATTTTTTTTTATTTTTTCGTTTGATAATGTAACTTTTTATTATTGAATGAATGAGTATTTTTCCCAATCACCGCTTTCTTTTTCCTTAATCAATACACGTGTTTAATTCTCGATGTTTCTGCGACGACACAACGACAAATCGAATTACGAACGGAAAGTAAAACAAAACATTTGCCACATGCGGGTTTCATTGACAAAAAAAACGACGATACACAACGCCAAGAACTTACTAAACGACGAATGTATTTTATTTGGGCTAATTTTAGCGACAAAATTGCGACGACATAGCGACGTAGCGTTACAAACTAAATAGCGACGAATAAAAACACGCAGAGTAGCGACGAGACATCGACAAATCACCGACGTAAATCACCTGACTGACTATTTTTCTTTTAGCGACAACGAATTTCATCGTACTTTCGTCGCAATTAGCGACGACATTAGTGTTGTCGCACCGTCGTCGCTATTACAGACGAAACAACGACTATACGTTGTTCGTCGGTGATAATTTCGTCGGTAAACCACAATTTTTTTGTGGTGGCCCAGACAGCATTGAAATACCCGTAGAATCAAATTCTACACCTCTTGGAGCAACTCTCGACCTGAATACCAACTGACCTATGTTATGAATCATTTGAGTCACAATCTACTTGTATATTTGTAAAACCCTTTCCACGACTCCAGCCTCATAATCGATACTCTTTATGATCTAAAAATGTTTGACTTGAATTCAAGTTAAGAAAGTCAAATTCTATTAGCTACTATTCGTATTTTTTACAGTAAAATATAGAAATCATGTTAATGATAATTGAATGGGCATTATAGAAATTTATGGCTTATAAATATTTTTGTTTTTAGAAAGTGAATGATATTTTTTGGACAAACCAAAATAGTAACTAGGATAATATTTTAGAGAGTTTAAAAGTATCAACTAATAACACGAAATGATGGAAAAAATTAGTAACAAATTATATATCGTGACACATAACAACTTTTCAGCCAAAGTGCGAAGGTAATATAATTTATTTTCCAGAAGCAGACTCGTGCGAATTTCATAGGCTGCAGGCTTGTATTTTGTCTATGAACTTTTCATGAATTGGACAATTGTATTCAAACACCAATATGTACGATGAGATATTTACAATGCAAAGTGACTCATGAAGATTAAGTCTCCAACTATTATTTGGCCTTTTCTGAATCATATTTTTTGATTAGACGAAAGCAATCCGCCTAAAATCATATGAAATTTTAAATCTCCAGCTATTAATTTATTTGGACTTTTGTTTTGAATCCTGTCTGGTTGACTCGACAAATGGCACAAACACAAAAATATTTTATTTCTCTTGAGAGGTATAATATTGGAAAATAAGAGAGGTCCAACAAAATATTGGTGTCCTTTTTTACCTTGAATTTCGTACAACTGAAATATTATACATTGAAAGCTGTGCAGTATAAGAATTGCGATCAAAAATTGGCATCAATCTCACGATTACATTGAGGAGTCCACAAAATATTGGTATCCTTTTTTGACCTTGGAGTATATAGTATCCCCTTATCATACCGTCGTGTTATTAATGATTTTTCTTGTAAAGCTTATAAATTAGAAACTTGACAATATGAACTTAGGTGTCGTTTGGTTCGCACTTGAGTATTGAAATCAGAATCGAAATGGGTATGATAGGGTATGAATTTGGAAGATATAGGTTTGGACCTAAAAGTAATAGTTGTTTGGTATTGAAGTGGGAATGTGTATGATAGACATTGATGGTGTTTGGAACGTATCGGAATTGGAATGAGTGTCGAATATGAGCGGCCGAAAAAATTTGACCAGACGGTGGCCGGCGGTATTGTCCAACCATACCCCTCATTCCCCCATTCCCCTATATTGATAGGCAAGGGGCTAGTATATCAAAAAACGATATCCATTACCAAATACTTGGATATCAATTTGAAACTTATACCCTTCATTTCCCCAAACAAACAACTTCAATGGATTTGAAGGAATCCAAACTCATTCTCTTATTCCTAAAACCTCCAACCAAACACCACCTTAGACTTTTTGTTCCAAAGTCTTTTGCTCAAATAAAACCAGATACACGAGATCTTAAAAGTAAAGAATCCTCTAAAAGTTTGTAGCTCGAAAGAGCTCGTGATAGATCGGAGAAATATCAAATACCAAAATATTGTCCTAAGGCCATTAGGTACTAACTTATGTAAGGCTGCTGCTTTGAGACCTTGAGCTCATGAGTTCGAGTCGCGGAAACAGCCTTTTGTACAAAAAGTGCTGGGTAAAACTGTGTACGTCAGATCGCGAACCGATCCAGCTCATCTCTAGACCATGTACAAACACGGAAGCTTAGTACACCAGAAATGCTCTTTCGGTAACATAAGTTTAAAACATCACAAGATTAGTTTGAGCATATATGTGATGGGGAGATGAAGACCTAAGCTAAAGTATTCCTCGTAAATGATTTCATAACCATCCTGAGGGTTATGGTACGTGAGGTTCTTTTCAGAAGCAAGGTGTAAGATGCTTAAGTTTATTAATCATGTTTACGCGGTCCAAAACAACTCCGCCCCCCCCCCCCCCCAATAAATTAAAGTAAAAAATAAATAAATGAAAAGAACCCCACGTACCATAAAATCATAGCAAAAGTTAAGAGCATCGTCTTACTAACGTAATGAAATGATGGACACTGTTGTAGCAATAAGTCAATATGCAAGGAAGATAAACAAAGATATATATATGGCCAGTCTTGAAGAATTCTTAGAGTAACAGATCAAGCATGTTTCACTACTTTTCTTTATGCATTCGGCATGTATCATAGTCTAATTTACTTAGACCGCGACTAAAATTATATAAATTTGAGTAATCTATGCACTACATATGGAATGCATAACTGCACTGAGTTTTTCCAACATTACATTGACAACAACAACCATACACAGTATATCCCAACGGCAGCTAAAGCCATCTCTAGGTCTGAGGAGGATGAGAGACAGACAAACAATACCTCCATCCAAGAAATAGAGAATTTGTTTCCAGTAAGACCCCTAACTCTATATTTCTCAATTTGAAGGACTCGCTTTGGGCTTAACCAGTGACTTGGACGTTTATGAAAATGAAGATATTATTTACTTCACAGTATCAAACACAAAGTTCCTCAGAAGGAAATCTCACTTGCCAACTATTGTATTCTCTTCATCTACGGACAATATTAGAAGAAATTCCAGAATACAGAGTAAAAAATCGAAAATACGGTAGTTTTAAGAAGAAAACTCACAACTGTTGTACGAATTAAAAAAATTCCTCATATAATCAAGACAATTTTGTCAAAAAGGTCTAAATAAGCCTGAAATGTCGCTGTCAAAAACGTCCCAGTGTTACGGAAAAGATCACCTGACCCTCCTTTAAGGGGTATTAAATGACCACCCGCTACGTAGCACACAGGGGGTGATGAGGCTGGGTGCGGGTGACTCCCATCCAGCCTCACCACTATCCCTGTGTGCCACGTAGCAGTCGATCCCAAGGGGGATGAGGGGGAAAGGGGTCGGGCGATATCAATCGTAGTATTACACCCATGATACTTTAACACTGACAACATAGCTGGCAACGGTATTAGACCACAGAATCAACTGCATTGGAGCAATGAAACCATCCGACTGAGATGCTTTTTACAGTTGCGTTGTAGTTGTCTTGAACGCAAATGCGAAACTCGTGGGTTGGGATTTCCTCACTCCATTTTTCTGTCTCCTTTGTGACCACGCGACACATGGCAGTAAAGGATGGTGAGGCTAGATGAGGGTCACCTGCATCTAGCCTCATCACCCCCTCTTGCTGCCACGTGTCGCGCGGTCATGCGTCAGCTCACCCTCCTTGCGGTGGGGGATCCTATCCCGAAACTTGTCCCATCTGTTTAGATCTCTCAAATCAAATTATATTTTCGACACCTATCTTTTGGGAAAAGGGATTCGCCGCCTGTGTTTTTGCATAAGCATTCACGACGACTGGCAACAAGATTATATTTTTGACACCAAAGAATAATAAATAAAAATATAAAAGAATAAACCTGTTACGGGAAATGCAACAAACTACAATTTATGTACCGTAATAAATTTAATAGCATACTAATTAACAAATCCAAAAAGAAAAAAGAAAATTTGTAAAGTAAAAAAAGATTGTTCAAGAAGCAAATCTTTAAGTTGCTTCACTGTTGTACTTCAAATTTACATATTTACGAATTACGAGGAATAATATTTTTTTAACAAAAAGAAAAAGCATAGAAAAAAAATTTTCATCCATGATAACAGACACATGGCGGCATAAGAAAATTCCTTCCACATTCCCTTTTAGCAAAAGTTGTTTTTCCAAACTCAAAGGGCCTCACACATCGGCCCGACTAGACAGATGTAAAGATGTAAATTAGGTACTCAATGACCCGCTGATAGAGAGGCAAAATACCTACAGACCTACAAGGAACCTACCATCAAGGCTTCTATTGGAGTTTGAAGATGTTGTCCCCACACTGCAAACTGACTCAAACCTTACAAGGAACCTACCCTCAAGGCAAAGTACCCACAGACCTACAAGTAACCTACCCTCAAGGCTTTTATTGGAGTCTGAAGATGTTGCCCCCACGCTGCAGACTGACTCAAACCTTACACCTTGTACCAAATCTGCTCTTCCAAAACTAACTGAGCGCACGCTCCTTCGACATTCAATATAACTAGAATCACGGAAGCATTCAATATCCCAATCTGCACCTTATCAACACTAACGTTTGACAGAGAAAGCAAATCCAAAGTACAAGAGCCATTAGATCTCTTGTGCGGAAATTTGATTTCAGAGATCTAAAAACCTGGGACGATTTTTACGTTAGTGTCCGCAGATGGGACTCAACTGTCAAATACGTCTCAGCTAGGGGTTGGGATCTCCTCACCGCGCGGTGAGTAACCGCGCGGTGCACAGCTCGACATGTGGCAGCAGGGGAGGGTGGTGAGGCTGGATGAGGATAACCCTCATCTAGCCTCACCACCCTCCCCTGTTGCCACGTGTCACACGACCGTGCGGTGAGGGAGTGGGGGTGAGTAGATTTGAACCCCTCAGCTAGATGGTTTTATTTTCCAATACCATTGATTTTGTGGTCTAATACCACTGACAACTAAGACGTCAGTGTTAAACGAATCTTAGATACAATTATGAGACTTTTTTTCGATTCTTTTGACAAAACGTCTTGATTACATAAGAAATTTTTCTGATTCGTACCATAATTTTAGGTTTTCTTTTATTAAAAATACAATATTTTTAACCTTTTCCCCGTAAATTTGGGTGGCTTTACATTCAAAGGTTTGGATTCTAAACAAATGGTTTCGGGAAGAATTTGGTAAGGCTTCCTCTTAGTTTCAAGCGACTGCGTTATTTGTTAGTAGGAGAAAATCTTGAGGGTCAAGCTTGGCCAGGAAGGAAAGATTTTTGAGGGTCTTAGCAGATGTTGAGGGAAAATCTTGAGGTTTATAAATGTAGAGGAGAAAGATGGACAGTTCGAGATCCTCTGACCCCCCAGCCCCTCACCCCTCTTGGGACCGTCTGCCACGTGCCACACAGGGAGTGGTGAGGCTGGGTGCGGGTGACCCCCACCTAGCTTCATCACTCTCCCTGTATGCCACGTGTCGCTGGGTCATTTAATACCCTTTAAAGGGGGTCAGGAGATTTGTTCCCACTCTAGATTAGTTCTGTTGACACCTTTTGTTGGAGTTTATAACTTGTCTTGAAAATATATCACTGCGAATAAGATTATGGTTATATTTCTAACATATGAGTGTGGTTGCGTACATCCGACCTCTCTATCTCGTCATAGACGGGAGCCTCTAAACAATTAGGTAATGTTGTTTCTGTTCAAACATTTTGTTGGCGATTGGAGTAGTTTTTTATGCTTCCAATAATGTTATCACAACTCCTAATGTTTTAACTCGTCTTTGAATGCCTAAATAGTATCCTTCTCGAGCTCAATCATTTTTCTCAAATCTACATATATTTTATGTTTGACGAAATACATTTGATTTTACTATCTACGTATATTGATGTTGATGAAGTAGATTCGGTTAATTTTTTGCCCAAGACATGATTTTCTGTTGACGAAATATTTTATTATAGGACATAACGGTTATTCACTTCCAACTTTGTTTTTCTTTTGTCCCTTACCATAACTTCAAAACCTATATGCCAAACACGCACAATCCATACAATAAATTCAGGGTATTCAACATACATAAAAAAAAGGTTGTACTCACTACTTATTGCGTCTTCGTTTATTTTACATGACTCAACTATCAATACACATATGTACATGTGTGTTGAGACATGGATATATGTGTAGTTTTGCATGTATACATGTATATGTATGTATATACATACATATGTCTGTGTTACTTTTACGGTTTCATAATTACAGTCTAACTATAGTTAATCTAAGAGCAGAGCTTGGAGCAATTGATAAGATTGCTGCTTTGTAACCTTGAAGTCACCGGTTCGTGCCGTGAAAACAGTCTCTTGCACAAAGTGTAAGGTAAGACTGCGTACATCAGATCACGAAGCAATCCGGCTCCTCTCCGGATCCTATGCTGGTTCAAGTCATGGAAACAGACTCTTGCACAAAGTGTATGGTAATGCTGCGTACATCAAATCGCGAAGCAATCCGGACCTACTCCGAATCCTACGAAAACGTGGAAATCTAGTGAACTGAAAATGCTTCTTTTTCGAATCTTACGAAAACATGAAAGTCTAGTGAACTGAAAACGTCATTTAACTGCGGTTAATCTAATAACCTATTACTCAAGAGCTCCTACGGTTCAATAACGGGTTGGTCTAAAAACATTGTTTTCGCCTCACCACATTAGAGAAAACTTTTTTCTTTGTGGTTGTTTTGCAATTTATAAGACAAAGAGGGACCATTTTATAATTTATGATTCAATGATTAGCTGCCAAGCCTAAAAAGTGAAACCCCTCAGGAAGCAGGAATTTCGAATTGAAATCTATAACGAAGCAGAAGCTGCTGTTTTGTCGTCTCCTTCAAACCATAACGGTAATTCTGCAACTATTGAGTAGAAAAAGCCACAATCGATGTGTAATTTTGCTTGATTTTTTAGTTTTAAAAGCTCGAGAAGCCTTGGCTTTTTGTCCTTTCATTCGTCGTCGATTTCTCAATTGAAGAAAGAATAAAACAGCGGAAATGAGTAGTAGAAGAGAAGAAGAGCGGAACGAGAAGATAATAAGAGGGCTAATGAAGTTGCCACCCAATCGTCGATGTATTAACTGCAACAGCTTGGTATAATTTCAAATTCTGCCATAATCAACTTATTTTTTGCTTGGATTTTATTTAATTTGGCTTTGAATTTTGTTCGATGCTTGTTGTTTAGCCTTGTAGAGCTATTTTTTGGGTCAAAACTATCTGCATTATCTTTCTTCGAGGAAAAAGTGTGTTCCTTTTTGAGTGAGAATTGGAGCTACTTGGTCGTTGGAGTTATTTATTTGTTAACTTTTTCCTTAGTGTCTTATATGTTAAAAAAGGATGAGTGTTTAATATTTTCATCCTTTCTAAAGGTGGCACTTGTTTTTGTACTAAAAAACACTAGCATTTTTGGATTTGTGTCTGTTTTGTGTTCTTTATTTTTTTTCAAATACTGATTTTGAGGCAGTACGTGGAATGAATTTTTTGGTGCAGGTGCCGCAGTATATCTGTACAAATTTCTGGACATTTGTTTGTACAACATGCAGTGGGATACAGTAAGTTTCCTTTCATTTATACACTTAGTTCTTTTGGCCAAAGGACCTTGTATACGATTCTTTGTCTCATGTTTCGTGACCATGCTTATATTTACTCAAAATAATGATAAAGTTACTTGAACAAATGCGATGATCATGTTCTGTAGAGAAGAGATGTGATAAAAAATGAATTAGAAGACTCGAGCCAGATTGTGTTGTAGATCTTTCTTTTCTGTTCCATTTTTCCGTCTAGGATTTTCATAGGTTGATATTGGTATGAGAACCCCAACTCTCTGGAATTGGTGCGCTATTAATTAAGTTCCGCTATGGGGCCAGTATGGTATAGGAAGAGGAATCATTTGAAATCAGTTCAAAATGCTGCATTTTTTCTGTAAATGGAGAAGAAATGGTTTTAACAACAGCTGTTAAGTTGACCACTCAACTTTTCGAGTCTTTGGTAGCTAAAAGCTCTGTACAAGAAGATGACTGTGTTTTTGTTTTCCTTCTTAAAATCTCGGATGAAATTAGATAGAGTAGTCATTGAGATGAACCTGTCGGGGGGGGGGGGGGGGATGAATTCATATGGTTGGAACTTAATTATATTGGTAGGAGATACTTTAGTCTTTCTCCAAAATCAAATGTTGTCACTAGTCAGTTGTAGGCAAGACGGGATGGCATATCACTTTTATGTTGGATACCACAAGAGCCACCAAACCCTTATTCTAGTGAGTGTCATTTGACTTCCATGGCATAGAATTTGCATAGGCCTACAGATTCTCCTTTCCATGAGTATCTGAGAATGACTGTGCGTCAAATGGAAAATGTCATTTCCTTTTCTCTGCAGGGATAAGATTTTGAATTATAGGTGTGCCATGATAGCTCCTGAAGCAATGTTGATTATCTAAATCAGTGATAGACCTTGGCTTTCTTCTTTTTCTTTGGAGAGGACAGGGGGTGCTGGTGTTAGTGGAAGAGGAGATTATATGGTGGCTTATTCTATGTGGATAGCATCCTCTCTTTCTGGTGTAATTATATGCAGGACAGGGACAAATGTCTATTATCAAGGTTCAGATTGTTGAATTAAGGCTTGTTATGTGCAACTCCTTAGATATTACTTCACCTTTTATTGTCATGGTGCATGTGGCTTGGTTTTAGTGACATGGACATTTATTTGATTTAAGGTTCCTCTTGATAATTTTCTAGCATTCCACAGATGTGCATTTTATTGACAGCAGCTAGGATTAAGTCTGCCGCTAAACCCAGAAAGAAAATAACACATACATGGGTAGTTCATAAGGTCCTTTTAGATGTTTGTTGGAGGCAACTTCTTTTCGTTTGATTTGTTTGTGGTTTCTAGCATGCTTGAAAAGCTAAAAAGAGATTTTGGTTTATCACTTGAATCTTTGTGGAAAGAACTAGATGAATCTGTCTTCTTTTGTAATGAAGATAAATATTGCAATGCCCTCGTGGCAGAATGTCTTCGTTGAAGAATTGTTACATCATTCATATGATGTATGATTGATGGTTTCGAGGCTGACTGCATTATTTTGTACCGGCATTCTATTACTTTTATATAATTCACAGGAGGCTCCACATGCCGTTTATAATTGGTTTGCATTGGGGACACCACCAAGCCATTTATATATTATCAAGCATAACCTTGAGGGACTGAGTAGACAATATATAGCCCACTTTTTCCCAATTTGTTCTTTGCAATGTGAAAGGGAATAGATAAATGCTAAACTGAAATTGAAAAACCATAGCAGGCCATGTGTAATGGGCAAGAGTGACTGTTAAAGAAACTGGATATGAATATTCACTATAGAGTGAGATTTTTCAAGGATGGGTTATTTAATTTGACGGACTATTTTTCAAGAGTCCCACGGGTTCCCTTTTGCATTCTCAAGTGTTAATCTGTTAATGTTAGGTCCTATGACCCTTTAAACAGTGATGTTATGTTATGTCCTAGTGTTTTATTGTGGAACATGGATCTGAAAACAGAAGGAATTAGCACAGATATATTTCCTAAAATGTTTGTAAGGATCCTCTAGGATGGATAAGCTGAGACATGAATGTATAAGAGAGAGGATAGGTTAACTTAATTACAAAAACAGAGAGGATAGGTTAACTTGCTTTTGTTGTGGGATTGAGGGAGTGGCATTTAGTTTCCATTTCCAATAGAGTTAATGACACATTCTTTCTTGACTTTGGAATATGATGGAATAAAGCAAAATGATTCACTAAATTGGTTGCGCTTCTTATATTGTGAAGTAGCAGTTGATCGGCATAGCTTGACGCATCATTATGGGTCATCGGGAAACAACCTCTGTGTGCTTCTAACACATGTGTATGGTTGCGTACATATGACCCCCCATACCCTGTCATAGACGGGAGCCTCTAATGCAATGGGTAATATTGTTGTTGTTGTTGTTATTGAGGGAGTGGCATTTGAAATATTCTATGACATGCAGAATTTCCCAACATATGCTCCTGTGAATTTAGAAAACTTCAAGATATTACGATAATGGAGAAGCTGGAAAAGTTGCATGAGTTGACAGCGAGTACTCATTATGGAAAAGTTGTAAAGTTACAGACCATAAGTTGAACGATTGGGCATAGTGGAGAATGAGGATCATTTCACAACCTCGGGTAGAGAGAAGGATCATTTATTGGGTGCATATTCATGTGTGTTTCTATGAGTATGGCTTTTTAATGTTATGTCATCTGCTTAAATCTCAATCCATTGTTAAACCTCATGATATGAAAAGTAATTTTTTGTTTTTGTTTTTTGATGAATTAAATCCTCTGAATTGAGAGGTGAAGACGTACTATATTTTTCTCATTTAGGAAATATTTGGATAAAGGAGCTGGAAGAACACTTATAGGCTTTATGCTTTCACCTTTCTACTGTACTCAGTTTTACCTACGAGTGCACTGTATTATGTGAAACTAAAATCTCCCGACAGCCTCCCTTGATTATTTTGTGCAACTTGGCATGATCTTTTCTTTTTCACGGATTGTATGTTGTATGTAGTTTATCATATGAAAGAGTTCCAGGTTAAATTTTATGTTTGAGTGGTGCAAATAAATGACCCATTGCTTTAAGTCCTTTTAAAGTAAGGACATGATTTTAAAAAGTTCAAGATCACCTTATTTTCAGAGGTTTTCTTATGTCCAATTGTTCATGGAACAGCCGGGAGTTTACTCATCGGGTGAAGTCTGTGTCAATGGCTAAGTTTACAACTCAAGAACTTGAAGCTCTTCAAAATGGTGGTAATCAGGTATGCTTCTGGCTTACTCAAAAAAAAGGAAAAAAAAAAGAGCAAAAGGTGTACTAATTTAATTAGTGAGAGGATGTCTTTCAGCGTGCAAGGGAGATTTATTTGAAGGACTGGGATGCACAAGGTCTGAGACTTCCAGATAATAGGTGCTCTATTGACTTTGCCATTTCTTTCCTTTCTTAGCCATGCTGCTCTCTGCTCCTGACAGCCTGCTATTATTTTTTTGAGTACGAAGAATATTATATCTTAATCAAGTTCTGTTCTTGCAGTAAACCTGATAAAATACGAGAATTCATAAAGAAAGTCTACGTAGATAAAAAATATGCTGGGGGCAAATCTTTTGAAAAACCTTCCAGAGATATGCAGGTATTACCCGTGACTTGATTTCATCCTAACGGGACTGGTATGTAGGTGAATCTACTGTTGACGATGCAATTATAATTTCTCCTTTTCACATAGAATGCATTATAAAGTGGTAACGTTGTTGCAATCTTCAACAGCCAAGCAGCCATGAAGATGAGATCCGGCGAGCAAGTTCCTATCACTCTTATTCACAGAGTCCGCCATATGATTTTCAGTATGAAGAAAGGCGTTATGGAAAGCGTGCACCGACTCTTAGTAGAAAGCCTGGTTCAGATCGTGGCCTTTATGACAACAAATTCTCAAGCTTCCTGAGTCCTAGTCGTTTTAGTGACCGTAGTCCTGATAGCGTAAGCGATCATGCTAACGAGGACAGGTTTCCTATGGAGAGATCCAATTCAAGGGCTTCTGATTCCTCTGTGTTTAGTGGCAGTGATCCATTTAAATCTGATATACAATCACCCAACTTCCAGAAAGACGGCGAAAGCCTATCCAGTGAAACATCAAGAGACTTTTCTGGTGAAGATCTGAATTATTTGAGGAACTTAAATGTTGACTTATTTGCAATGGCAGATGGTGGAAGTATGTCACACCCACAGGTCATGTTTTGCAACTGTATGCTTTGATATCTCTTCAATTGTTGATTGTCTTGGTGCCTAGGATGTTAGTCTTTCTCGTGCCTTTCTGAGCTAGTTTTTAGCAAAGATAGATTTGCTCCTTCGTTTTTCATATCACTTGGGTTTAGAGTTCAAGCACTTCTCATGCGGTGATTGAAGATTAAATACTGTCATTCTAATCTCTGTCGCTAGACTAAAATGTAGAGACTTATCAAATATGGTCAGTGTCCTATCGATATCCGAAGGTGGCCCTTATTTTCTTCTTCCTATATTTCCGACTGATATGAGAATTTATTTCTACAGGGGGCTTTCAAAAACTAAGAACTGACTGGAAAAGTAGTCAGAGACAAGAGACCACAAGATTGAATCTAGATATGGGTGATTTCTAGATATGGGTGATTTCAAAGCTCTAGGTTTAAATGCCAAAGGCATGCTAAAACTAAATATGGGAAATGGGATCAGAGTGTGTGTGCAGTATGAATTTGGTACTGAAACTGTTGAAATTTTGTGTGCCTTGTTCGCTTTTCACATTGGACTATACCCTTATTTGATTGCGTGAATATGGAGGTCCACAAAATGTTCTGGACTATGCGTTTAGAATATTGTCACCATATGTAGTCCGAACAAAAAAATGCCTGCTTTAATTGTTTTAACATTTGCCTGAAAAATTAAAGCATGTCGCCTTGCAATTCTGTATGAATTTGACAAAGGATTATAGTGTATCTATATATTGTGAGATTTCACCCCGCCTGTGGAGTAGTTTTACGTGGGACTATTCATATGTTTTTTTTTTGTTGTTGTTGTTGTTATTATTATTGTTGTTGTTGTTGTTGTTGTTGTTATTGTTATTATTATCCTTTTTTGTAAGTTTTCATATAATCTCGTGTACATCCCTAAGTGCTTTTTTTGTACCTTAGTTCTTTCTCTGGTTGACTGATTAGTGAGCATCTGAACAGAGAACTGCTTCCGCCCAAGTAAGCTATGGAATGCCCGATAAACCGATGGTTTCGTCCAAGCCAAATGATTCTGTTGTTTTGGTTGATCTAGCACCTGAACCTGTACAAACCTTTAAACCTCAACTGAATAACCATTCAGCCTTACCCTCTTTGGCACACATGAATTCAGATGGCCTAGACCTTTTTAATTTACCTGTTGCACCTCAAAATGTGACTTCGACAGCCCCAAGCATTGGCACATCTACTTTTGCTGAATTTCCATCTAAAGCACCCGTGAATTTGTTTCAGTCGTCTACTGCCACTTTGCATCAACAGCCCCAGGCCAGTCCACCTTATCCGGCATTATCTTCTAATATACCAGAGCAGTCACATTCTGCATCCTTTCCTGAAAAGTCCCCAGATTTACTTGTATCTCCAAATGAAGGATGGGCAACATTTGACATTCCTCAGCACTCTATGGGCACTGAAAATTGTAGAATGATGATATTTTCTTCTGATAAGAGCTCAGTGGGAAACTTTGGACAGCTTACTCCTAATCAATCGTCCTCCTTTCCAGATGTTTCTTCTCGTGGGCCATCCTCATCAGTGCTTTCTGTCTCTCATGATGCTCCTCACAATATTGAAGCTGTTTCAAGCAGAGAAAACACTCAGGTTAAGAAAGCTAATTTGTTACCTATAACCTTGTAAAAAAAACGACACTTTTACTTTGGCTGTACCAGGTGATGATAGAGAGAAGATTGCTAATATGCTTTTACTCGTGTTCCTTGTGCAGTTATGGGATGCATTTGAAGATTCTAATGGGCAACTGCAGTTAGAAACTGTTCATGGGAATTGCAAAGAAGCCCCGGTGCAGTAGCCTTCAACTTCTTTTCAGTATATTTTGCATTAGTCTCCTTTATTTCATCTCTCACAATAACCGTAATTTGTACTCTGCAGGAGTCCCAGTACGGAAGTCAAAGTGTTTTAGGGGCTAGTATCTCTCCTATGCCAAGTGTGCCATCACATAGTAGCATGCCCCTGCATAACTTGTCTGTTCTTCCGGTAATGGTCTTATTTTCTTGGCTTATCTTGGTTTAGGAATGGGGCTTAGTTCTTTTTAAGTAGTGAAGATTGTACCTTGTGTTATCTGTACACGCTAAAGTATTTTCGCCCTCTACAGGTGGGGGGACGTTCATGCATCATGAATCATGTGTCTACCAACCCATTTGATCTTCCTTGCGATCCTTCAATTGATTACAGTCATGTGGTAAGACATCTGAACTGTTAGTGAACTGGAGGACCTTCCAAGCCGCGTTTCTTTTGTTATCTCTCAGGTCAAGGTGTTGTTAGTTGCTCCACATTTCATGAGAAGATTGTTGGATAGGTGACCAAAAGATTGGATATGGGTGCTCTCTAATAGCGTTTAATTTCAAATTTGGGTATCTAGGGATGCCACGGCCTTAATTGTTTTGCTTGTGATTATATATAGATGGGCCAAAAAGTGGACAGTACATAAGGACAACATAGCAAATCAACTCAATTTCTTCGTACCATTATGGACTGTGGACATATAACTTTGAACATCCTGAAATAGTCTCATGGACTATTAGTTTGGGATGAAGGGAGAAATGAATAAAGAAGAAAATAAAGAATTGCATGAATTGCAATTAGTGTACTTGTGTTATCGGGTGTTGCAAATGTCATTTCTAACTGTGGTTTTACTTCCTAGTTCCAACTTCTTATTTAGCTCCAAATATACAGGATTTTGTATCATTAACAACTTCTGCCTTAGTTTATGGGGCTATCTAATTGTGTGACACTATATGTGCAGTCTAATCTGTGGGACATGAGCTCCTTGCAAGCCACATTGCCAAATGGCCAGATGCCTACTTCCTTCACCGCTGGTGCAGACCAGCCTTGGTTTTCTGGCGATGCGATTGGTCCTTTTTATCCTGCTGGTTCAGAAGGTTGGTATATTTTGTACTCGAGGTAATTAAATTAGATATATCAATTTCATGTCATCGGGTTGACATTTGATCATATTATCCAGGAGCCCTAGAATCGATTGCAGGTCAAGGATCACGCACACCAATATTGTAAGTATCTTTTCCATCGTCCTTTGTTATGTAACCGCTAATTGTTTATGTTCTACTTTCCTGGGTATGGTTCTTTACTTGGTTGCCATAGTTGGTGTGTATTTCTTTAAACAACGTAAACAAGTAATCTTCTAGCTCCTTATATTTTTCAGGGACACTTGTAGCGTATACCTTGAAGCGTGAATCTCTGTTTTAACTGGGGTTTTCTGAAGTCCCTTGAGATTCAAAAATTGCATGGATTAATTTATCAATTTACGTGTTTGAACTGGAATTTTCCGACTGAGTTCATGAATGTGCTGTATTCTGAACGGTAGAAAGTGAGAAAAGAAAAGTGATGACGTAAAAGTTTTGTCCATTGATTAGTTTATTTATTTATTTGTGTATGCGGCATACGACCCCCTAATACCCCGCCATAGGCAAGAGACTCTAAAGCAATGTGTAATGTTATTGTTGTTATTGTTGTTGTTGTGTATGTGGCATATTTGTGGGTGCTTAGTTTTATATTCAAGCTGGCAGGGAATTGTATTTAACCGTCTTTTGTTTTGAACAGGAATGGACCAACACATGGGCATGTAGCTTCTGCTGGAGGAAACCCTTTTGCATAGTATATTATTAGTGCAGGAGCCTTTTTTTTCCATGTAACTGTTGGAGTGGGTAAATATTGTTCATTTAATGGGTTTTATAAGCCTACATCTTCTATGTTCTTCTCATGTCTATATTTGTTTGCAAATAGTAAGATGCTTTACATATCTTTGAAGCCCACTCTGGGAATTAAAAATATGTAACTCGCTACCCTTTGAAGGTTGATTCCAGTCGGTTGCTTTGTGTTTAGTTGTTTTTTATAGGTTATTTTTTGGCAACATGTTCATTTGAGGTGTCACTAGTACACTATGACACTATATTACTATTATTATGATATTTATGTAAGTACATATAGCCCCGAGGTATCAGTAGAAACGAACTCTTTATCTTCTAGGATGGAGATATTGTTTGTCTGCATATGTATTATTTGTTTGACTCTCATCCTTCCTAGACCCTAGCGATTTGCGAGGACATATAGCGTCGGGTGTCTCATTGGAATCAAACTCTCTATCCTTTGAGAATGAGGTATTGTTCGTCTGTTTCTCATCCTCCCCAGACCCTGGCGATAGTTTTTGATGTCGTCTCTATCGATAGTTTTTGTTGTCGTTGGGATATACTAAATGTAGTTGTTCATTGCTGTCGTTGGGATATACTAGGTGTAGTTGTTCACTTGAAGCGTAAGTAGTCATACAGACATGTTGATTGTAAATTAAAATAACTATTAGGATGACACGTTATTAGGATTAGAGTATTTTAAATTTTGTGATTAACACGACTTGCACACCATTTTAGTACTGAAAGACACCACAAAACCACGGTCGTAGTGACGGGTTATCTTGACAGCCTAAACGATGCAAAGTAAATTGCTTGCTTGACAATGTGAATTCTTTTAGAGCTATAAGAATGTTTTGCTGGGTACCATCAAATCCTTATGGCTGAGGAAGACCGGGAGAAGACGGCGTTTCTCGTGGGGAACATTCTGCTATAGGGTCATGCCTTAATAATTCGTTGCGTGGGGTAGACCATCATTCGCCAACTTCTATATGAACACTTCTCGTTCACTCTACTTCGATTGAGAAGACGGCGTTTCTCGTGGGGAACATTCTGCTATAGGGTCATGCCTTAATAATTCGTTGCGTGGGGTAGACCATCATTCGCCAACTTCTATATGAGCACTTCTCGCTCACTCTACTTCGATTGAAGTTGATGAAGTAGATTAGGTTTTTCGTTTAAAGCTGAGATTGCTGGCCTGGCGTTGAACGACAAGTTATCCCGACAAAAATCCCTCTTCAAGCTTTACCAAATGAAAATATTCAGGTCACACTACACATAGGGACAATGCCTTGCTGTGACGATTAACTCCCATTAGTACTATGGTCAGCATCACTACGGCCTACAAAAATGACAGAATCAAATTTCAGAGATGATATCTCCTCATCGTTTCCACCCTCACTCCATTATCCACCGTCCGACACGTATCAGCAAAGGAGGTGGTGATGCTAGATGTGGGTGACACTCATTAATCCCACACTCCTCCCTTGCTGTCACGTGTCGGACGATGGCAATGGGATGAGAGTGGAGGCGGTAGGAAGATCCGGTCCCCAAAACTCATGCCCTCTGACAGAAAAGTTTAAAAGACTTAAACTGAATCTACTTCATCAACTTCAATCAATGAGTTAAATGAGAAATGAGTAAAAAGAAAATCTACTTCATCAACTTCAATCAGTGAGCTTCTATCAACTTCAATCAGTGAGCTTCTATCAACTTCAATCAGTGAGCTAGATGAAAAAGGACTAAATAGAGACAAAGATAGTATACATTCATCAACTTCAATCAGTGAGCTAGATGAGAAAGGAGAGTGGAGACGAGCTAGATGAGAAAGGAGAGTGGAGACGAAGGTAGCATACATATTACATACTCTCTTGTCATATTCGCTATGAAAAAAAAAATGACAAGACATTCCGCTTCTGATATGCAGAGATGAGAGAGTAACAGCCAAGATTGCAATTGTTAGTGTCCACCCAAAATAACGATAAGCAGTAAAGAAGTCGATGAAAAGCATAGTGCCTGAGCTCGCTCAATTGTGCAGATTCATATGGCTTCCTCCCATGTTAGATTGAATAATTTTTCTCCTCAAGGCCAAGTGCAGAAAGGATCTTTGATATATGAATGAAACAAGGCAAAATCGAAGAGCTTCAGCATCAATCTGAGTTGCTAGCTAGCTCCACCATTGTCAGAATCAGTTTCTGCATCTGAAGAGTCGTCCCTGTGTTTCTCCTCAACACCAGAATTCGGTTTGCGCTTTTTCTCTTTCTTCCTTTCTTTCTTCTTCTGTCGCTTCATCCGCTTTTTGGCTGTGCGCTCTTCAGCAGCTTTTAACCTTTCTTCCCTCCTCCTATTAAACTCAGCTATTTCTTTTCTTTTCTGGTAGTCAGCATCCATCCTTGCAAGCCTATCCTGCTCTTTCCTTCTCATTTGCCGATACTATATGAAAAAGGGCACCAACAACTTTGAGTTTTATTTATTTACATTGCTGACCTAACTAATGAACCAAGATCCAAAGAACTCTTTCTCAGTAAAATCAACCAAAATAATGTAAGTTCATAGGATATACCCACATCTGAAATATTACAAGTAGAGGACAAATACAAGAAAGACATATTAAACTACTCAATTCAACTAGAGTGTCTCCAGGGAGTACACCTAGAAATGCAGACTGAGTTCAAGAACCAACAAATAGCACAATCTGGTGCTACCCTGCTATCGAAATTAAGGTCAACAACTTCAGGAACAACAACAACAATATTACCACATTGCCTTAGAGGTTCCCGTCTATGGCGGGTATAGAGGATCGGACGTATGCAACCATACTCATGTACTAGAAACATACCGAAGTTATTTCTCGATGATACACAATGATTCGTCAAACTATGTCGATCAACTGATATTTCACAATATAAAGAGCGCAGCTAATTTAATAAGCCATTTTGCTTTATTACATCATATTTCAACAACTTAAGGTACAATCTGGTAAATCTGGTGCTACACTGCTATGGATATTAAGGCCAACCACTTCATCATCGCGAATTACACCATGAGATATCACGACAAAATCAAGAGCACTAGAAGGCGTAACTAATTCTCTGTACCTAATGCAGGACCTTATATGCCACGAATTCATCATCATCATTCGTACTCAGTATATCCTAACGACATCAAAAACTATCGCTGGAATCTGAAGAGGATAAGTGGCAGGCAAACAATACCTATGTCCAAGGGATAGAGAGTTTGATTCTAATGAGACCCCGACTCTATATGTACCTGTATATATGACACAATAATAGAGATATGGTGTGCTAGTGTGTTAGTGAAAGAATTCAGGAATTACAAAGAGGAGGCTGTCAATACTAAAATACACATAACGTTTATACGTACATATAATGCAAAACAACGCTAAAACATAAACAAACAAGTGCAAAGTCAACCGAAAGCGTACATAGTGTCTACGCCTATCTACGTCCCTAAATATACTCTAAGGTGCCCATATATATGACCTATATGAAACGAATTAAACAACTTAAAATAATAATAATAATACACAAATACCTGAGCCCAATTACAGTTCATAAGGAAAAGGAAATCGAGAACAGGAAAATCAAGTTAAACAAAATCAACTATCAAAAGATTCGATCCACATAAAGTTGGTAAATGTCCCAATTATACCCACCCGAAACCGGTTTGGGATCTCCTAACCCCACTTTGTCGTGCCATCACCGCATCCCATTTACGGTGAGGGATCTATCCCCCCGAAACCATGGAAAAAACAGAAACCTAAACCAACGTTCCACTAGAATAACATTCACGACAGCTTCTCCGAATACTGACTACATTAGCAGTGGAATTTAGAGTAAAAACATCAAAACAACTAGCACTAAAGCAAGAAACCTTAACCTCATAAGAACACAATACCTGATGGAAGTCACCAGAGCCAGACCCGGCGGAACTACCGGAGGTATTGCTAAAACGAACAGGAACGCATTCAATAATTCGCCGCAGCTTGATCTCAAGATCTTCATCTTCAGGGTTTGCAGCGGGAGGGGTGTACTCTACTAGAGCAGTAGACGATGAAATAGGTGGGCGAGGCTCCTTGTCAGAAGTCCCGGCGACTATCTGCAAGTCTCCGTCGCCAATTGATGTTATCTGTCCCCGTGAGGATGACATTATAGATCCCCCAATCTGAACGAAACCCTAGAATTGAGTTTTATTTGATCGCAGGGTGGGAGACGACCTTACTTCCTTCTTTTCTTAGGTTTTTTATTTTTCCAATTGTTATTAGAAAGAAATTAAAATATGATGGTCCCAAAAAATGTGACTACATGGTTAAAGTTAATGTAGGAATAGGGGTGTTAATGAACCGACCCGAGCCGAACACTAGATTTTCGAATTCGGATTCATTTAGTTAAACAAACTGTCTGGTTCGGTTTGTTTTGCTAAATGATTTTTAAAATTGGTACGAATTCGGCTCGATAACACTATAACTGTTTAAACGAGCCGACCAGATCGTAAACAGTTTGGTTCATTTAACTAAACGAACTCAAATATGTGTTTGAATTCGGCTCATTTAAGTAAAATTAACAAACGAACTCGAACCGAATACGAATTGAACCAAACAGTTCGTGAACTGTTCGGTTCGCTTAACTCCCCTAGGTAGGAATGTATTGACAGATTTAAAAAAATATTATAGCTTTAATAATGAAAGTTACAAATATACTGGGTCCGGATGATGATGATGATGAATGAAAGTTACAAATATAGTATGAATTAGAAAAAGTCCTTAAACAATCGTCTTAAATCATGTAAATGGCGTCTTAGACGTCTAATCCGCCATTCTGAATGGTGTCTTACACATTCTTTTAGTTTTTTCTTCCTTATTTCAGCTAACACACCATATCCTCCCTCTGCCATTGAAAGTGCTCGTCCACCGACGAAAAATCTATTTTAAACCATCAAAATTTAAAACAATATACCACATTTCAATATACTAAATATAGAGATGCAAAGAATTCACAACTACTATTAATCGTATTTGAGTATTATCTCCTCAACCTAAGAGGTTGCTGAGTTTCTGACTTACATACTTCACGATGCTCTTTAGAGTTGGGGCGGTGGAAGCCCTCCGAACCAGGTATATCTTTTTTTGCTCTAAGAAATGCCATTGCTACACTATATGTCCTTCCCCAATAGGATGGTCTAACTTACTGTAAAGTAGAAATGCTATTGCTACATATGTCCTTCCCCAATAGGATACTCAATTGAAATAGAGAAAAAAAATAGGAGAAAGATTAAAATAACCCTAAGATTTAAGAAAGTAATGATAGCTCCCTCATGCATCCCACCACCTGCATGCTGAATAAAGAAGTTTTAGAGAATATTATTTTTACTAAGAAATATTTATTATTTTATATTTTCAATAAAATTGTACATACAGAACAGTGAGACTTTTGGGATAGGGCAATGGAGATTCAATCATTTTTTTCTAATTTGATTCGTGCAAAAATGAACAAATCGTAGAAATGAGTAGGGTACTTGGTCTATCGTACAAGTGCCACCTACAGCACAACAACAATCATATCCACTATATCCTACCGACAATAAAAATTATTGTTAGAGACTGGTACAACTCCAACCTACACAATGTTATTATTGAGATGTCATCAATACATGTCTATTATTCACACTCCATCTTTTCTCACCTAAAAATAATTAAACAATACGGCATTTCTGGTGCACTAGACTTCCGTGATTGTGCAGGATTCGGAGAGAAGCCGGGTGACTTTGCGATTTGACATATGCATCATACCGTACACTTCGGAAAGGGAGCAGATTGCTTTGCGATCTGATGTACGCAGCTTTACCTTACATTTTTTTTTGCAATAGGCTGTTTCCGCTACACTTCTGAAACGGAGCAGATCGCTTTGCGATCTGATATACGCAGCTTTATCCTGCATTTTTTTGTGCAAGAGGCTGTTTTTGCTACACTTTGGAAAGGGAGCAGATCGCTTTGCGATCTGATTTACGCTGCTTTACCCTACATTTTTTTGTGCAAGAGGCTGTTTTTGCTACACTTTGGAAAGGTAGCAGATCGCTTTGCGATCTGATATACGCATCTTTATCCTATATTTTTTTTGTGCAATAGGCTGTTTTCGCTACACTTTGGAAATAGAGCAGATCGCTTTGCGATCTGATGTACGCTACTTTACCCTATATTTTTTGTATGCAAGATACTGTTTCTGCGGCTCGAACAAGTGACCTCAAGATCACAAAGCACCAATCTTACCCGTTGATCCAATGTTCACCTCAAAAATAATAAAATAATATAAACTTTAAATGTTCAAATTAATACTAATATCTCGAGCGATTTTTTATTTTTATTAACATGGAATGAAGGTCTCACAGTCCAACTCTTTTGACTAATTCCACAATTGGATCCCTACCAAATTTTGTCTCGTAGCCATTTATCAAATCACTCTTTAAGCCAATAATTAGGGCTGTAAATGAACCAAGTCGTTCAGTTGTTCGGCTCGTTTGGTTCGGGCTCGAGCTTGAGCTCGGCTCGGATAAAAGGTTAATGAACAGAGCTTGAACACCCTTTTCTGTTCGAGCCCGGTAAGTGGCACCGTTCGTTTAAAGTGTTTGGCTCGTTAATGTTGTTTGTTGAGTTAAACGAACCAAGTTTGAACAAGTAAATATGTTCGTTTAAATAAACGAACAAGCTCGGCTCGTTCGCTATGTTAAATGAACAGAGCTTGAACAACACAATTCTCAGCTCGTTCGGTTCGTTTACAGCCCTACCAACAATCTTGGGGGTGAACCAGCGATGTTAGTTTTTGTTTTCGATTAATACAAAATTGTTAATTAGATAATCTGCAAAGTGTAGGATAAGGTTTTGGAGCAACTGATAAGATTGTTGCTTTGTGACTTTGAGATTACAGGTTCGAACTGCGAAAACAGCATATTGCACAAAGTGTCAAGTAATGATGCGTACACTAGATCGCGAAACAATCTGACCTTTTTTTGGATCATACACAAACACAGAGTCTTAATACACTAGCAACCCGTTAAGATAATTCACGTTAATTATTTTTCATTTTTTCCCAACAAGGAACGAAGAGCTCGAAATCAAATTCGACTTGTATGGTAATATCATACACGAGGTCAACCTTAAATAAAACAAGCTTTCTATTATTATGCTATAAAAGATACTAATGAAGAAAAATCTTCTATTATATATATTCTTACAAACTCGTAATATCAATACAGAAGCAAATATAACATTAATCTTTCGACGTGGAATACCTTATTCTTTTGGCAAAAATAACTTTTGCTACAAATGCCTCGAATAACTTGATTATATTAATCGAATATCCGACCACTTTATTTAAGTATATATTTTTAGTTTATTCATACTAATAAGATAATGAAACTTTTTTAAGTTCGATGTAAAAGTAACTAAACAACATGGACATTAGTCAAACGCGAATGACTCACCTACCGTTAAGGGTGTTAACGAACCGGACCGAGCCGAATACTAGGTTTTTGAATTCGGATTCGTTTAGCTAAACGAACTGTTTGGCTCGGTTCGTTTACAGTAACGTATTTAAAATCGGTTCGAGTTTGGCTTGATAACACTATAACTGTTTAAACGAGCCAAACAATTCGCGAACAGTTCGGCTTGTTCTTCTAAACGAACCTAAATAGTTGTTCGAATTCGACTCGTTTAACTAAGTTAACGAATGAACTTGAACCATATACGAATCAAACTCGAATACTTTACGAACTGCTCGGTTCCGCTTAACACCCCTACTTACCGTTGGTAATTTGGAGACGATATCCATAGACAAAATCTAACAAAAACATGACTACAACGACATAATAACCCAATAAATAATGTATTAGAATGCTATAATAATATATGCTTAAAAGATCCATAATGTGAGGTTCAAAATTTGTTTGTTTGGATTTAGATCCTGGGTAGATCTTGTTAGGTGCAGCAATTGTCCCGTGGCGTAGGCCGGTGGGCGTAGGCTGTGTGGGCCAAGTCACAGTCGAATGTCGTGGGCGCTTGTGTGCTGAATGCACTATAAGGCTAGGGTATGCGCATCTCCTGTCACCAATTGGTTTTGGGAGAGATGGTAGCGCCTGAGGTCCTAAAGATCTATTAAATAAGACAAGTTCTAAATGTTATTAAACATATCTATTGATTATATTCTATATGAAGTACAAGATAGAGACAAAGACCATTGAGTGGGATATTTAAATGTTTTTGAAAAAGAAAAATCCTAAAGAATAAAATCAAATTACTACCTCATTCCAAAATATTAGTCAATGAGTATTTTCAAAGTGAAATTATATATTGGGATATAAGAAATACAAAAACACTCAAATTTTTTTTCACAATGTGAAATCATTTATATGATTCAATCATTTTTCTTGTGATTTATTTATATTTATTTTTTTGGTTTTTCTGCTTTTGAATGTAGTAATGCATAATATGATTCTTAAAAAATATGTATCTATCAAAACTATCATATCATTTTAATCGTAATTCATGCTTAAATAACTAAAATTTTTACGATACCATATATATGATATCAGTTTTGGGAGAGAAGAGTAAATTTAAAAAAAAAAAAACCCATAAAATTACGTCTTTCAATATGTTTTTGGTTGAAAACCATAAAATTTGTCGAGCACTACCGAAGAACCGACTTTTTCCCTTTTATACTGCTTTCTTCTTCCATTGGTCCCTAATCGCCACCCCTCTTACCTCATTACAGCTGGGCTCCTCGACATTCTTTCACTTTTTCTGTAATTTATTCCAAGAAAATCATTAGTACATTGTGCTCTGCATTTTCTGCCTGTAAGATAATTTTTCTCGAGATTGTGTAGCTGGCTTAAATTTTCTTGTTCGTTGGGGATTTTCAAGATAGTTGATCTCCGTTTTAAGCTGGTAAGCAGTGGGTTTTCTTTCTAATTACATGACTCTTTTTTTGTTCTACTGAGGAAGAAAAGGTTTTATCTGGGTTTCCACGTCTTTTCCAGGTACGAAGTATTCTACTGATTCTTCAATTCCAGTTTCTTGTTAATTTTCAGGTGGGTTTTTGATAGTATTTCTAGTTATTCTATGTCTCTGTCTGTGTGTGTTGGTTTTCGAGTTATATTTGCTACAATGAGAACTAGGCTGTAATTTAATTGTTTACATTTGTTGCAGACTCGAGAAGGAGAAGAAAAATTACGATTTTTTTTACGTGATAAAGGAATGAGGGTTCAAATATTGGAGATGGGTGTTAAATTGAGGAAAGTTGTGATTTTTACGTTCAGAAGATCTTACATATTAGTTTGCAATCATCCGTTTCTTGTGGCTATGCTGCTGTTTTTGATTTCTCTGCACAGATCATCTCCTTTTGTGTTTTCTTTATTGGTTACTGCATCCCCTGTTCTTGTTTGCACTGCTGTTTTGCTGGGTACTCTATTGAGTTTCGGGCACCCCCATATACCAGAAATTGAAAGGGATGAAAAGTTTGTAAATGAAATTGGATATTTGAGGCCTGGGGTATCTAGAGATACTGTTGTTGAGAAAAGTGAAGGCTGCTCTGTAGAGAGAGTAACTCATAGAAACGGGGAAATTCTGGAGCACTTAAATAGGGATGACGATTTAGGCCCTGATACAAGTAGGAACCTATTTCGTGGTGATAGTTTGGATTCCAATTCTCCACTGATTGGAGAAAGGCCACGGGAAATTAAGTTGGATAAGGAAGAAGGTGAAGGCAGGGGACTACTGGAAGAATCAGAGAATACTCAAAAGAATGATATGCATGATGGGAGGCCTGTAGACCGACAATCTAAGACAGAGGATGAGGAACTTGAATTGGACAATGATAAATCACCTGCAGAGTCGTTTGACTCGGAAAGAGTAAATGTGGATTCTCTTGATTCTCCTCCTGGTTCGCCTTGGAAACATGTAGAGGAAGAGGAGTTAGTGAAGGGAGAAGCAGAGGAGGAGGAGGATGATTCTAAAGATACAGATTCTGATCAAGCTGAGAGTTCCTCTCCTGATGCTTCAATGGCTGACATAATTCCGTTGCTCGATGAGCTCCACCCGCTTTTAGACGAGGACGCACCCCAGCCTACTCCTTTGTCTCATTATGGTTCTGATGCTGCTTCAGACCATTCTGAAAAATCTGGTGAAATCAGTAGCGAATCGGAGGATGATGTTGTGAAGCACGAGGAATTGCAAGGTGCAGATGAGGAAAATGAAGATGCAGATGATGATGAGGAACATAGTAATAGAGAAAGCCAAACAAAGGCAACTATTGCCTGGACTGAAGAGGATCAAAGGAATCTAATGGACTTGGGAAGTTTGGAGCTTGAAAGGAACCAGCGGCTGGAGAGTCTTATGGAAAGGAGAAGAGCAAGAAAAGCTATGAGAATGATGCCTGAAAGGAATTTAATAGACTTAGAAACTGTTGATCTTCCCCACAATGTTGCCTCTATTATAACCTCAAGAAACAATCCTTTTGACCCTACTCATGATTCCTATGATAGCATGGGATTACCTCCAATCCCAGGGTCTGCTCCATCAATTTTGTTACCCAGGCGAAACCCATTTGATATTCCTTATGACTCAAATGAAGAGAAGCCTGATCTCTTGGGAGACAGTTTTCAGCAGGAGTTTTCAACATTTCAATCAAAAGAACCGCTTTTCCGTCGAAGAGAAAGCTTCAATGTGGGGCCATCTATTTTTGGACCAAGTAGGCAAGACAAGCAAGATATCAGGTTCAGGCCCTTCTTTGTTCCAGAGAGGAGTGATTTGGAAGAATCAAGCTATTCCCCCTTTCAGAGGCAGTCTAGTGAACTTAGTGAGTCTAAGATGAGTTCTGTTCCAGAAACAGAGTCAGTGGTTTCAAATGCTGATATAGAAGAGAATAACCTTATGGAAGAAAACGCAACTCAAAATGCAGGGACAGTAAATTTTGTTCCTGAAATAGAGTTGATGAATTCAGGTAGCGATCTGGAACCGAGGAACTTTTTTGAAGGAGATTTTTCTCTGGAACTAGAGCCTTTAATGAAGTTAGATAATGACAACTTAAATGAGGAAGACTTTTCTCAGGAAACAGAGGTAATCGCCAAGTTGGTGGATGTATCAGAGCAAGTTGGACATGGAAGCCAATCCTCTGAAGAAGAAGAGTCCTCCTCAGAGGTCGGTGAAATTGAGGAGAGAGAATTGAAGGTTGATAAGGTTGATGGACATCTAGTTAGGGAGAATAATCATCGAGTTGAAAATTTAACAATTGAGGAAAGAGGTGTTTCTAGTCCCTTAGAACTCCATGATGCGGTACAGATTCAAGGGCAACTTTTTCAACAAGGGTCAGATGCAAATAAGGAAAGTGGAGCAGTAGGTGACATTCATATCAAGGAACCAATTTATGATTCTAGCCCCACTTCAATAAGGAAGAACCTCTCTTCATCCTCTGCCTTATCTGAGTTGCATATTGAGTCTGAGAGAGGGTCTCCATCTGTACTGATCAAGGGAACTGTTTCTATTGCTGAAAGGGAATCAGGATTAAGTATGCTCGCACTTGAAGCTACCTCTGCTAGCAAGGAGACACCACCTGGATCATGTCCTTATCATCTCCCTAATGAGAATCAATCTGAAGCAAGGATGGCGAAAAATTTAAGAGAAATTGATGTACTACCAATAGACAAAGGCTCCAACAGCATAATTGCAGCAGAATCGCCTTTAGACACTTCTGTTCAGGGGAATTCTGTGAATCAACTAGGAGAGCATGGTTCTATGGATAAGCAGATCCCTTCAGCGGTTGATGCAAAAGTTTATGGCGCTCCACAGCAGAATATTGAGTCTTTGGCCAGTTCTTCTAAAGATAAAAGTGCAGATCATGCAAAAGAACAACTACACTGTGAGGAAATTCCTCATAGAAAATCCACCGACGACCACGGCATAGTGGAACTCTCCCTTGACAACAGAGCTTTGCAGACTGAAACTAGCAAAGCTCCAAGTTCAAATTCTGGTAAAATTGATGTAGTTTCTGTCAAACCAGATGAGAAGCAGATTTATTTAAATGGTGAACATGCTTTGGAAGACAAATCTTTGTCTGAGTTGGACGAAGAGCTGGTTTTCCTAGATAGAATCATGGATGAAACATCTTCTAGGCATCAGCATGGACTGCAGGTGAGTAAAGATTCTGTCTGTCTGCATGATCAAATTATGTTGATAAGTTCATATCCTTTGCTTGTGTTTCAAAAAGTTCCTTTTTGTTTTATGCGTTCGATCATGAGTGTCTTCAAAGGTTATTGCCTATGGACTTCACCGTTGATACCTTTTTTCTTTTACCTTCTAGAGTATCCAAGCAGATTGATCTCTACTAAATGTTGACAAATTTGAGACAACCATAGAGTTGATACTTGGTCTGAAATTAAGGAGAAGCAAAAGAATTAACATTATAATGTGCTTCTTCCTTATCTAGCTATGATCCAAAACAATTCCATGTGTGTTTGCCAATAAAAACCTTGAAATTATAACTTAATTGATATTCCTTCTTATAAGTATTTCAAGCAAAATTTGCCCGGGACATATGCAATAAGTACACAATTGAAGACCAGATTTGGAGTCTGTACATGTGCTTGTTTACATCTGGAGTATCCTAATAGTTAATGCTTGTGCAATATAAAAGGTCATATTATCATAAATAGTTGTCTTGTGGTGGATATTCAGAATATTTGAATGCTCTTCTTGTTCTTGGGGCCTGTTATATTAATTAGAAAAGATTGAGGAAGACCATAGGTTCTGAAATGACTGAATCTTCCAAGTCTAATGGTTCTCACTGACCCTTCTCCAGAACTACCTCGACAAGAATAGAACTGAAATTCTGACTACATTTGTTCTGCAACCTTAGGCTTCATATGCCAGATAAATAGATACCTCTTGGTTTTCTCTCCTAATTAGCAAGAAAGAAAGCAATCCCAGTAGGTCATCTGACGAGAGTTGCTGCAAACTGTAACTTGCTGATAGCTGTTATCATTCTTGAGGATATTTTGCTGCAAAGCTTAACTTGCTGGTTAACTTCTTGTCTGTGCTGGTATTAGCATCAGAGAAGCTTGACTTGCCATGTATATATGTTTCCTGTTCAGTTTGGTTGCACCATTGTGTTGCTGTGTGCTTACTAAAGGATACCACAAATTATTTATGTAACCTGTGATCCTGTGGGATTTGTTAGGCAATGAACCCAAAATACAGAGGCGTATGTCTTTTTCACATGCTCTGCTTTTATTCTTCTTATTCTTTAGAGGCATATTGCTTTTTTTGCTATCTTCATAAAAAGTTGCCTTAAGTTAATTATTCTCATCGTTTTTGTTTGCGAGTTCTCGGCTACCTTTTCCTTATGCTTTATCCTTGGTCTTTCTGCCAAAATGCAATTTATACAAATCTGAAATTTTACGAGTTGGCAAACCAATTAAGAACATAAGTGCCTCTGCCCTCCATTGTTGAGTTGGTAAAGTCCAGCCTGCTAGAATCTCTCCCACGTCTTCCATGTCCAATTTCCACTTATTCTAGTTCAACTCTAGAACAACATAGATGTTTTCGATGTCTTTTTGTTGTTGATTTGCCTGTTCTTTTTCTTCCGTAGTTTTTGTTGAAAGGGAGAAAATATTGTATTTGTAATTCATAAAGCATAGTGGTTAGTGTAACAAAATAAGATTGATACTGCCTCTCTATAATACTGAAATTCAACATTCTGACTGCAGGAGTCACTTGTACTGCCAGAGGAGATATCTGAGGAATTAAGCCCTAGGGAGAGCTCAAATGTCTCCTACATTCAAGAATTTGAAACAGTTCCTACGAATATCAATTCCCCGACTAGTCCAGAATCTATAAACATTCCTTCTGAGGCTTATGAAAGCAGAGCTATTGAAGGTTATTCAGATGATGAGTTTGAAAATTATAACCTATTTCAGTCTACCAAAGGCAAAAGGATTTCTGCAGAGAATTCTAGTTTGCAGGCCGAAATGGAAAGGAGGGACTACCTTGAAGACCTCATTAAGGGAATTGGGGAAGATTTACTGTCAGAGTTAGATACAGTTGGTGATTTCAGCGTCATGAACCTGAATTCAGGATCGGATGTGTTTGGAACACTTGTGGCTTCCGACAAAGCGACAGAGAAGATGATGTTGGCAATGCAAGATCAAATTTTAGCCAAATCCAGAGTAGATGAAAATTCAGATCTAGATGTTTATTCTGAAATGCCTGTAACTGAAGCACAATCAAAGAAAGATCTCGAGGCCATCTTTAAGAAAGCTGAAGCAACATCAAGTAATGGGCTTGATAGTTCTGACATGCCCGGTGAAGGTAAAGCTACTCAGAACAACAGTTCTAAAATGCCTATGGTTGAAGCACAAAATGTAGTTGATCTTGATATAAAAGATGTGCGAAAAGATGATAAAGGAAAGCTGACAGAAAATAAGATGCAGTTGCAAAATGTGGTAGAAGCAGGGTCTGCAAAAGATACTAATCTGAACAAGCAACAGCATGCAGAGGATTCTGTGAAGCCTACAATTCCTGATTCTGTCTTGTATGGGCATGTGGTAAAACAAAAGCCTGTTCCAGCTTCTGTAAAAGACGCTGAGAAGAATGAGGCTGCTACTTTGAATGATCAACAATTCAGTATGAAAGAATTCCCTGTTCACGGGCTAAAAAATAACGGTGATGGGAATTCAGATGGAAAAGTTGCAGTATCAGAAATGTCTCATGATGAAAGCAAGGGAAAAGAGTCCATTGTTTCTTCAGGAAAAGACTCAGAAAAGAATGAGAACGCCACTTCTAATGATCAGCAATCGAGTATGAAAAAATCTGATGTTGAAGGAGGTAGAAGTAATGCTGATGTGAGTTCAGATGCCACTGTTGCACCATCAGAAATTTTGGTTGCATCACAGATGCCACGGTCACATGATGACGGCAAGGGTAAGAAGTCCGTCCTGCTTTCTGGAAAACACTCAGAGAAGAATGTGCGATCTGCTGCTAACGATCAGCAATCGAATATGAGAGAATGCACTGTCGAGGGAAGTACAAAGAGTGCTGCTGTCAGTTCAAATGCAAAAGTTGCAGAATCAGAAATTTCTGCTGTTTCTCATGATGAAGGCAAGGTGAAAGAGCCTGATCCGGCTTCCGGAAAAGACTTAGATAGGAATGATGCATGTTCTCTTAATGATCAGAAATCAAGTGTAAAAGGATCCACAGTTAAGGGAAGCGAAAGTAATGCTGGTGCTAGTTCAGAAGCGGAAGTTACATCATCAGACAATTCTTTTGTGTCACATGAGGGAGGCAATGTGAAAGATTCTGTTCTGGCTTCCGTAAAAGATTCAGAAAATAACGCGGCGGGCACTGCTAATGAGCATCAATTGCCTGTGAAAGAATCCACTGTTAAGGAAAGTGAAAGTGGTGCTGATGTTAGTTCAAAAGCAAAAGTTGCAGCATCAGACAGCTCTGTTGTGTCGTGTGATGAAGGCAAGGTGAAAGAGTCCATTCTGACTTCCGTAAAAGACTCAGAAAAGAATGTGTGCGCTGCTAACGATCAGCAATTGTGTGTGAAAGACTCCACAGTTAAGGGAAGTGAAAGTAGTGCTGATGTTAGTTCAGGAACAAAACTTGCAGCATCAGAAAGTTCTGTTGTGTCACATGGAGGCAAGATGACAGAGTCCGTTTTGGTTCTCGAAAAAGACTCCGAAAAGAGTGAGGCAGGTGCTGCCAATGATCAGCAATTGCTTGTGAAAGAATCCACTGTCAAGGAAAGTGAAAGTAGTGATAATGTTAGTTCAGAAGTAAAAGCTGAAGCATCAAAAAGTTCTGTTTTGTCACATGATTAAGGCAAGGAGAAAGTTTCCGAGAAGTCGAACTGAAGCAGCTAGGCTCAAGTGATTCTGACAAAGAATCAAAAGAATTGACAGGAAGAGTGTTGCTTGTACATTGGTGTTATTTTCGGTGGTGGATTTTTGGCATTTCCCTGATGTTTTCTTATCTATAGGTTGATTTCAAGGTTTGAGTGTCTGATTTCTTTTTAACCCCTGTCAATCTGGTATTCTGGTGATCTGGGTTGATTCTTTTTTGCTTCAAGAATGAGTTTTGATTTAGATTCTTGAAGCATGAAATGTTCTTTCATCAGTTCTGAAGGAACTTACGTATTGTGAACCAAAGGGTGACTATACATATCCTTTAAAGGTTTTGGGTGTTCTGATAATATATTGAGAGGTTGAAGACATGCACAGAGTGTATATACTATGTGTACTTATATATGCAACGTTGAAGGGCTTCCTATAGTTTTCATTTCTAATGGAGTCAAGGACTCTTCCTTGACTTTGGAATATGATGTAATAAAGCAAAATGACTCACTAAATTAGTTGCACTTCTTATATTGTGAAATAACAGTTGATCGACACAGCTTGACATAAGTTATCAGGAAACAACTTCTGTGTTTCTAACACGTAGGTATGGTTGCATACATCTGACCTCCCATATCCTGCCATAGACGAGAAACTCTGAATTAATGGGGTAATGTTGTTGATGTTGTTGTTGAAGGGCTTCCTATCTCTTTCTTAGAAATCCTCAAGCCTCCAAATCCCTTATTCTATTTTGCATGTTCCCCCTTTTTTCCTGCGCATTGTTTTCTTTTCTTATATAGGTCAGAACCTTATTTATTTATTTATTTCAGTATACTTCTTGGTGGCAATTGAAATCTATTTTTTTTTTACCGCATGTGCTAATTACACAAGATTATGAGAGTAACACAACATGGTCAAGGATCACACGATATACCATAAACAATAGAAGTTGCTCTCTCTTTAACAATCATAATCTGAGCTACTTGCGAGTAGACAAAAGATTTAGAAAAGGCTCGAACCAAGATATTTGGAAGTATATGTATGTTTGATTTATAATTATATTATGCAATTACTATATATATTGATAGATTTGTTTGCTAAGAGTCATTGTGAGATTACGTATCTTGGAACCCTTTACTTAATAGTCTTGAACCTACAAAATCTCAATTCATATCAATTTGTTGAATTCTCGATAAAAAACGTTTCAAGTGTACTAAGCTCCCGCGTTTGCACAGACAGGGAGGACCTGATGTACGCAGTTTTATCCTACACTTTATGCAAGAGACTCTTTCTATAGTTCGAACTCGTAACCTAGCAAACTTACTCGAATGACTGTCTTCAAAGAATGAAAGCTGCAAGTTCCTACTTCATCAAATGTTTAAGAGGTTTTGTGTAGTATGTTATTTTTTCCGGTCTGGTACTATGTTGTCTTTGGAGACTCTTACTTCGCTAGTGGTCTAACCCTTAACGCATCAAGATTAGCTTTGGTCATGCGCGAAATTCGACGTAACCGGCCACTGGCAATTGGCACATTAACATAACCAACAAAAACAACATTTAACCACAATTCCAAGACCCATTAGAAACAACTGCAAACTACTAACAACATCACCCCACTGCTTTAGATGAGTCTCTTATTTATGACGGGGTAAAGGTGAGTCAGATGTATGCAACCTTACCCACATGTTAAAAACATGCATAGGTCGTTTCCAGATGACCTATAATGAAAATTGCGTCAAGTTGTATCGATTGATTGCTACTTCACAAATACAAAAAAGCTCGTTTTGCATTCTTCCACCATATTCCAAAGATAAAGAAGAGTGTGTCATTGACTCGGTAATTCTACATCCCCAAAAGAAGGGCAGTGGCGACCTGAACTGGTCCTTTCACGGATTACATTAGGAAAGCTTACACGAACGATATACCTTTTCAATTATGATTACAACACATAGACCTCAAGGATTCACTGGACTTCCTTATTCCGATGCCAAGTCTCTTACGAGCAATTTGTATCATAACTTGCAATACCCCAAATCTGGACCTTGGATGCGAGGGTTGTTCTGAAAACTGCAACAGTTAGAAATAGTTCAGAATTTTAGCATACCATCGCTTTAAGCCGAGTCGCTGGGAAGAAGGAGACATTGTCGAAGCAATTAACAGAGTACATGGACGTTAACTGAAAGCCCATCATATCCCTATTATTGTATCATTTATACAGTTACATATAGAGTCGGGGTCTCATTGAAAGCAAACTCTTTATCCTTTGAGATGTAGGTAGGTATTGTTTGTCTGTCTCTCACCTCTTAGACTCCGATAGCTTTTGCTGTCGTTGCAATACACTGGACATGTGTTCTTGTTCTTCTTTAAAGGACTATAGTAAGTATTTCTGTGCTTCGAGACTCCTTTTATATCCTAAGTACGTGGGCTCTCATTGATAGAATGTTAATAACTCCGTCTAGAAAATCTAAGTCTCCACTGATTTGTACATATCTTTAAAGAACTACAAAAAAAAAAAAAAAAAGGAAGTATAGTAAATCAATTTCCATAATTATATCATTGTGCTGGCATGAGGATCATGATTAATGATCAAGAACACAATATTGGATGAGACCAAATAACCTTCTACCTATGAGAGCTTAGGAAAACAATATATAATGAGATTCTCCGGGACACATGTAGAGGTGTTAAGCGAACCGAACAGTTCGCAAACTGTTCGAGTTCGATTCATATTTGGTTCGAGTTTGTTCTTCAATTTTATTTAAACGTGTCGAATTCGAATACTTATTTGAGTTTGTTTAGTTAAACGGGCCAAACTGTTCGGAAACTGTTCGGCTCGTTTAAACAGTTATAGTGTTATCGAGCCGAACTCAAACCAATTTTAGAGCTCGTTTAACTACACGAACCGAGCCAAACAGTTCGTTTAGTTAAACGAATCTGAATTCGAAAACCTAGTATTTGACTTGGCTCGGTTCGTTAACACCCCTATCTGCACCAACAATGCAGGTATTTATGTGCTTCAAGACTCTTTGTATATACTGACTAGTGGGCTCTCATTAGTAAAATATTATTTTGCATCATCTTATTTATAATATTTTCCAGCTCTTGGGCATAAATTATGATCCTAATGGCAGCATAATTACAAGTATTAATACTGATTAATTATAGTGCATTTTCATAAGTCGTGTATGTTCTATATAAATAAGTAGATAGTCCTTTTCAGGTATTTCTTGCACTAATCATTTCTACTTTCTTTCTCAACTTATCTACATGCTACAAAAACAAGCGCTATTATAATCAACTAAGTAAACACAACCAAATGAGAAAACGATAATAAGGACAGAGATGCTGATTTGGTGACTAACCGAAATTATGACCAAATTGAATTCGCATGAATACAGGACGGAGAAGCCTCTAACCTGAGAAAATTGATGCATAAAATTGGAATATGAGATGGACATGGTATGCTGCCAAAGTCCTTAGTAAAAAAAAAAAAAAAAAAAGCGTTCCTGCTGCACTAGGATCCCACGTTTGCTTAGGGTCTGATAAGGATCAGATTTATGCAGTCTGGCCTTATACTTTGTGCCGTAGTCCTTAAATGAAGGGAGACAATAGATGTCCAACCATGGCCCGGGCAAGGTATTAGTCCACATTTTAAACTGACTGTAAGACCGTGTTGAAACTTGGGCTTACATGACGTGAAGCTTATATCTACCCAAAACCTTAAGACAATAAGCAGTAGTACCTCTCAAATTAATCGATGTGAAACAATATTCTTAACAATAATGAAATGAATTGAATTCTTTCACCCAAATAAGCTAGAAAATCAATGCTCAAAATAGTAGCTATTAATACCTCATTTTAAGGTTATGACAACAAGATTCTAGAGACTTTCCCCAAAAGTTGTCACAAAAAAAATCAATCCCAAATGAAGTATGGCACATCAAAGAACTTTTAAATCTAGCGTTAGGTAGCATTCTTCCTGCCCTAAGGATTTATGTTCGAGTATCCTTCATAATGTTTTTTTTAAAATAAAAAAATGTATGGCACCTTCCAAATTGTTGTGCAATTTTTTAGAAACCAATACCTATGAGACTATAAAGGTGTAAAAGGACGTTCCTGGTGCACTAGCTTCCCGCATTTGCGTAGGGTTCAGAGAGGGATCGGATCGCTTCGCAATCTGATGCACGTAGCCTTACCCTACACTTTGTACAAGAGGCTGTTTTTGCAGTTCGAATCCGTAACCTCGAGGTCATAAAGCAACAACCTTACCAGTTGCTCCAAGACGCACCCTCCTACTATAAAAGGTGTAATGCCAACAAATGTCTATTCTTTTTAAGCTTCTTCTTATTAGTTCCATGTCAAAACAAATTTATTTCCTTGATATTCAGGATTGGAAAATTGTAACCTCTAACGCAATAAACTCCATCTACACATTAGACATTTCACCATTAAAGGGGAAAAAAGACTAACTCAATCAGGTATATTATAATATATGATTTACCTCCGAACTAGCATATCAAATGTGTGAGTGGAAAAGCACTAAAAGCCAAGGCAGCGAAAATTGCTCTGGCTGTATATAGAGTGATGTATAAGCTCTACCCACATATCTAATATATAGACGCTGCTCATATGTTTTAAGATAGTTATACATTACTAAATAGAACATGTAGGTCGGCATGTACACCTACAAAGTGGACCATTGTATGAGTCACTTCCATTTGATGTTCTGATTCTTTAGTTAATGTTAGCATTTTAACAACAAAAAAAAATATGTCAAGCATACTATGCCAATCCCTACACAAACAAGATTTCTATTAACATTTTTTTTGGGTTACAAAAACAGGTCTAAGCCTACGTACGTTCCTAAATAGGAACATTCTTCATTTTATACCAAAAAAAATTGGCATGATCTCAACGAAAGATCGTCAAGCAAAACATATTGGTCTGCTCTCACCACAATATCTTCACCCACTTTCTCACCGTACAATACGTGGCATCAAGAGAGTGTGATGAGGCTAGATGATAGTCACCCGCATCTAGCCTCACCACCTTCCCCTGCTGCTACGTGTCGTACGGTGAGAAAGTGGGTGAAGGAATTATGGGTGGGGATCCAAACTCGCTCCAGTTGTGGTCGCTGCTAAAGCATGCGCAAGTTAAGTCCTTTTCATGGGTTGATGAGTAGCCATAACGTTCCGTTCCACCGCACTGCATGAATCTCTTGTTAGGTCCGTGAAACACACTAGAAGGGGGGGTTGAATAGTGTGTTTATACAAGTATGGTTCTTTTTTTGAATCTTTTTGCAATGGAAGTGTTTAAACCAATACTTGATGTGTTCTTTGAAAGAAATAACTTGCGGAAATGAAAGAACACCAAATTTATAGAGGTTCAAGTCAAAGACTCTACTCCTCTACCTTCTTGCTTTGAACAAGAAGGATTTTTGAACAAGGGATTGTTATTTCTCTTTGGGGGGGAAACAACAATCAAAGAAAATACAAGAACAAACTAGGTTTAGCAAACCTAGCTCAAGAACAATGAAAACTCAACCTCTTTGAAGCCTAGCCTCCTTAAGATCTTCTTTGCACCAAAGAAACCTTCTATGGAGTATGATGTAGCTCCTACACCATCAACTAGCTCTTGGAAGCTTGAGTTACAACAATGAACACTCAACCTCCTTAAAGCCTAGCCTCCTTAAGATCTTCTCTTCACCAAAGAAACCTTCTATGGAGAATGATGTTGCTCCAACACCATCAACTAGCTCTTGGAAGCTTGAGTTTTGCCCAACAAGAAGCAACCTTGCTCCTTGACCAACAATCTAAATCTTGCTCCTCACAATCCTCACTTAGAAGAAGACCTCTTCTCCTTTACAATCACACACTCTCAACAATAAAGTAATTTTACAATGATTTTGAGAGCAAAATACAAATGAAGACTTGAGAGCTTGAGGTAGAAAGTTGTCTTCAAAAAATGAATCTCCCAAGCCTTATAGAAAATGCTCATAGCCGTTGGAATGGAGAAAGGATGAGAGAGACACTTTTTGTCCCACTTGTTTGAATATCATTACTTTGAAGGACACTCCTTGAAATAAGTCAAAGCTTCTTGGAGAAGCTTTGTATTTTTAAGCTCAAAATGGCAAGATTTTTCAAATCCATTGGATTTGCCTTTTTGAAAAAATCTGCAGCTGTCAAGTTAGCATGGGGAAAATAAAAATCACATTGGTCAACTAAAAAGATAGGAGAGAGAAAATTGTACCTGCAGAATTTTCGTCCTGCTTCAGCTGTTCGGATAAAGCGCTCTATGTAGCGCTTTATGATTTATCCAGAACTCTCTGTTTCTGGAATTCAACCAACAAAGCGCTTTATATATTGCTTTATGGTTTTGACAAACATTCTGTTCAAATGTTTTGTTCAATGAAGCGCTTGATGAAGTGCCTAATGTTTTAGCAAACCTTTCTGTTCAGAGAGGTCAAAAGAGCAAAGCGCTTTATATATCGCTTTATGTTTTAGCCAAACATTCTGTTCAGACGTATCATTGGATGAAGCGCTTGGTGAAGTGCTTTATGTTTTATCCAACCCTTCTGTTCAGAGAAGTCAGAAGATGAAGCGCTTTATATAGTGCTTCCTGTTTCTTTCAAAACTTTCTGTCCAGAGATTTTTATTGAACAAAGCGCTTGGTGAGGCGCTCATAGTGCTCCATGCTTCTGTTCAGAGAAGTCGGAAGATGAAGCGCTTTATATAGTGCTCCATGTTTCTTTCAAAACTTTCTGTTCAGAGGTTTTTATTGAATGAAGCGCTTGGTGAGGCACCTCATAGTAAAGCCAACCTTTATGTTTTATCTTCTGAGAGCTAAAATGCTAGATAAAGCGCTTGAAGTTTGAACAACACTTCTACTCAAAGTTTTGAACCTTTTAGCATGCTATACTTGTGCAAATCATCAAAACCAATCATACATAACATCTCTTGTAAAATCACATCATAGTGAACAACCACCTGCAAGCCTTGGCATGATTTTTCCGACAACAGGTTGTGCATCGTGGCAAAGACCGGAACAGCTCATCAGTGCCGACTAATGGAAAACGTCTCATGCTTCAGCTTTCTGGATCATATACAACAACAACATTACCCTATTGCTTTAGAGGCTCCCGCTTATGTCGGAGAGTATAATTAGCGACTAGCATGTTAAGGCATATATGGAGGGAGGTGCTATCGATGACTTTGTTTTCTTTAACTTCTCGGTCTTGTGAAGAACTAGTGTTTCTATGACATTGTTAGAGTACTTGATTCCGCTTCATCTTCCGGATGTTACGTAAATTTCACTAGATTGGAGTAGGACTGTTGAACGAACTGAACAGTTCAAGTTCGGTTTGTATTCTTTTGGTAATTATTTGTAAATAAGCCGAATTCAAACAGCTGTTTGAGTTCGTTTACTAAAACGAACCGAACTATTCGTGAATAGTTCGAGTCGTTTAAACAGTTATAGTGTTATCAAACCAAACTCAAACCAATTTTAAAACTCGTTTAGTTAAACGAACCGAAACAAACAGTTTGTTTAGCCAAACGATTCCAAATTCGAAAAACTAATATTTGGTTCGGCTCAGCTCGGTTCGTTAACACCCTTAATTGGAAGTGTTTAACGTATATTAACTATTAAGAGACGTGAGAAATATCAACCGGACAACAATAATGTGGTAGAGTATAGAGGGATCGCATGTACGCAACTATACACATGTATTAGAAACACATAAAGGTTGTTACCAGAAATATCAACCAAACAAAAAGAGAAAAAGAAAAAAGAAGAAGAAAAAACCAGTATGCATACCTTTATCTTTATGATCTTCTGTGACTTCTCGGCTGTATCTTTGTGGCGTGCTTCTCTCTCATAGGTAGAATACTTCTCCGCATATCCCTTTTCTCCTGTGAATGAAATAATGAAATTTAGAAAATGATGAATTCATCTAGGAAATCTAAAGCTCCATTTATTTATATAAGAACTTCAAAGAACTACGAAAAGGAGTCATAATAAATCAATTTCCTTACGAGTCATTATGCTGCCTTCCGAATTAATGAAGAACCAACAACATTAGCTCATTGTTTTAGAGGCTCCTGCGTATAGCGAGGTATGAGACTAAATACTTTATAAGAAGAGCCTTGGAAGACAATATATAATGATGATTCTCAAAAACACATACATACTTATTGAAATGTTGGCCGAGTTACAAAGGTATTGGAAAAGTCGCAGAAGATCATAAAAATACAATGTTTCAAATTCCATAATGTACGTGAAGCTAGTTGTGTGACATCAGACATCATCTTTACTTTTTTGATCTTGTTTTAATGTCACAAGATTGTATCTTTATGACCTTCTGCGACTCATCTAATATCTTGAATCTCAACCTACAGCACAGCAAGTATTTATGTGCTTCGAGACTCCTTTTATATATTGACTACCTAGACTCTCATTGGTAGAATGTTATTTTTCCTCAACCAATTTATCCTTGTTTTCGTTCTTGGTAATAAATTGTTTCTGTTTACAATGGAGCCAAGAACACACTCTTCTTTGATTTTGAAATATGATGAAATACAACAAAATGACTTACTAAATTGGTTGCGCTTCTTATATTGTGAAGTAGCAGTTGATCGATACAGCTTGACGCAATTTTCATTATGGCTCATTGGAAAACAACCTCTGTGTGTTTCTAACACACAGGTATGATTGCGTACATCCGATCATCTCATACTCTGTTATAGGCGGTAGCCTCTACGACAATGACGTAATGTTGTTGTAATGCAGATAAGCATCGACTCATAAGTTAAGCCATCTTAAAATAATACCTATGGAGTATCAAAACATTTTAAGTAATCAAAGAAATGGCAAGTTCAAAGATGTACAGAAGAGATCTGACTCAAAGAAAATTCGAGGTAGCCATTAATTACAATAACAACCTTAAAGTCCAGTTAATGTTGATGAATTGGATCAAGATATGCAATATGAATTACTACCTAAAAAAGAAACACACGAGATTAATCATAAAAATACACAAACTATACAAAATGATTGATGGTTTGATAAATGGAATATCATTGATGATCGAAGACAAAGAACTCTTGGAGCATAAAGGCCATTTTTGGCAGCCCCCACCATCCTAGTTCCTAGGAAAATTATGGAGAATGCAAATCATAAGCTTGTGCCATACAAGTGTACTTCCTCAAACTAGGGCCTAACAGTAGTAGAATATCACACTGTGCGAGTGAATCTAACTGTTAAACTCTTAGAGCAAATCACAACCCGACTACTAAATTTGAGCTATATCATGGGTCATATAAAAAGAACTCTAATTGAGAAAAGATCACGGACTCTAGAGATTCTGCTAAAAATGGTAGGCCTTCATATTCAGCTGAGTGAAAAAATAAATAAAGATCTTGTCAAATGGGAGAAATGCAGGAGAAAATTGATGACCTTAGACTCTTCACACGTTCACAAAAAGAAAGGGAGAAAAAGGGGAAAAAAAGATAAAGTCATGCCATCTTCACATTAATTCAGTTCTGAATTTATTACACTTCTCACCTCATTCAATCTCCCCCGCTTGAGACCTCCCTATATAAGCACACTAAAATTGTAGCTTATCCGTCCGAGCTCTATTACTCGAAACGATTCAACCGTCGTATTTGGTTAAAGAAATTGTGGGCTCGTAAAAGACCGGGTTCTAGCAGCCGGTAAAAGTGAAAGAGGGTTCCAGCGGATGGTGAAACTGGAGATGGTTATAGAGCCGAGTGAAGACTAAAGGGTTCCAGTGGCTGGTTAAACCGGAAGAGATTTTTAGGAAAAGACGAAGAAGATTAGGATAAAAGTTGTGGATTTTAAAAGAAAGTTATAGCCGCTGGCTAGTGAAAATAAAAAAGTATAATAGAGAAGGCTGAAGATTGAAATAAAGTTGTGTCCTTTTTATAGAGAACGGTTTCTTTTGTTAATAGGAGTGTGGGACCACATTCGAAAGGCCAAAAAGAACCATAGATAGAGGTCCCAGTTTGGATATCATTAAAGGGACCGAGAAAGTGAATGGTTTCTTTTGTAAATAGGACCGTGTATTACTATGTCATCTACATATGGATGTATATAAAGATGGAAATTTTGATAGAAGAAAACTGATTATTTTTTAGAATAGAGGTATTGTTTGTATGCTTTCTGTTCTTTTCTAACTATAACGATAACTTTTGATATCGTTGGAAGATACTGGATATTGTTGTTGTTGATAATACGATCATGAGTATTAACAACCTCTGTGTGTTTCTAACACATGAGTATGGTTGCGTGTATCCGACCCTTTCATACTCCGTCGTAGGCGGAAGCTTCTAAGCGAATGAAATAATATTGTTGTTGTATGAAGGTCGTGAATATTCGAAAAAATAATTCTTTTATTTAATGATAAATGATTACTTTTTGTTGATATGATCACGAGTCCAAATCAAAACATTATTTGTGGTTCCCATTTTGGTATCAGGAATGGGACAACAAAGGTGAAGATTGGATAAATTTTGTCATTTTTAGTGAGTGATTCCTTTAATTAATAAAAGGATAAGTGGAGGTCTCACTTTGGATATCATTAATGGGACCAACAAGGGTATGGATTAAAGAAAATTTGTGTCCTTTTTATATGATGAATTATTCTTCTTAGTAAGATCATGAGACCACATAAAAAGGAAAAATATCATGGGAGTCCCACTTTAGGTATCATCCATCGGCGGATGGGATCCTGCAAGGCCAAATATGAGGCTAAAAATGAGACGTGAATCCGGTGACGCCACGTGTCCTAACTTTTTTTATAGATGGTTAATTATAAAAATTTCTTTTTTTAAGTAATCAAATTGGGATACGTGACACTACCGGATTCGCGATCTCATTTTTGGCCTCATATTTGGCCTTGCAGGATCCCATCCGCATCCCTGGGACACAACAAGGGTGTTTTTAAAAAAATATATAATTTTATACTTTAAAAGGGGTTCAGGAGTTTAAAAAAAAAGGGAAGGGTTTAGGAGTCTTCTAACCACAAGATCTCATATGAAGTTTTTTTTGGGGTTACTTCTCTAATGCTTGGAGGTCTTTTCTTCAAATAATATCTTTTTTTTGTTTGGTGCCCCTCGTGTTAGATCTAGAACTTGATTGTATTATAAATTTGGATTTATGTTACATTTTCAATGAGAGAAAACTTATTGGGAGAATAACTTTTTCTCACTTTATTGAATACATCATTTCACCTTTATATAGTACATAAGAAAACATAAACATAATCTTAATCAAATCATATCAAATCAATTATAAATTAGAAAACTGAATGATGAGAATCACAACTAAATATATTATTAATCTTGGATTGCTTCCTCAATTATGATATGTATCTTATTGATTGATTATATTGATTGTAGAATCTTCTAATACCCCCTCAAGTTGAGCATGGAGATATCCAATGCTTAACTTGCGTAATACCTCAGTCAAAGTTTGTTAGGTCCCTTAGAACACACTAGAAGGGGGTTGAATAGTGTGTTCACCAAGTATGTATATTTTCTGGATATTTTTCATTTTTGAGTGCAGCCAATACTTGAGTGTGTTCTGTAAGAAGAATAAAAACTTTGCAAAGAGTAAAGAACACAAGTATGTATAGAGGTTCAAGTCAAATGACTCTACTCCTCTACCTTCTTGATTTTTCACAAGAAGGATTTTGAAAAGGGGATTGTTATTTCTATGGGGGAAACAACAATCAAAAACAAAATCCAACAAGATGGAAAACTAGGCCACACACCTAGACCACAACCGAGAAATCTAACCCCTTGAAGTCTAGCCTCCAAAGATCTTCTTTGCCCTCAAAGAAATCTTGTAGGGAGAATAGTGCACCACAACACTATCAACTAACCCTCCAAGGTCTAGAAATCTCAAACAAGAAGCACCCTTGCTCATTGACCAACAATCTACTTCACCTCTCACAATCTTTACTCACCAAGAAGAAGATTCTTCTTCTTCTTACAATAATCACTCTCAACAATAAAGTAAAAATATACAAAGTTTACAACTATCTTGAGAGCTTGAGCTTTGAGAGAAAACTTGAGAGCTTGAATGGTAGAAAGTTGTTGAGGAAGAGAATGAAACCCTTGTTTTATCACTTTGAGAATTTCTTCCCGTTTGAAACGCTTTTCAGAGCCAATAATGGGTTTTGGCATCTTGTGTTGGTGAGTCCTCATCATTGGAGATCTCCCCTTGGCATGTAGCAATATTTTTGGAGAGATTTCAAAAAGAAAGCCAAAATAGGAAACCTGGCATCTTCAGGTTTGAGGGAGGACCTGTGAAAATAACAGTAAAAGAGGAGGGTACAAAGAGTCAACTGATGTTAGAAAGTGAAGCATAAGACTTTTGTAACGTTGGTCACATGAAGCGCCTAATGTGTTTAATGAACAGGCGTTCAAAGTGACTTGGAGCGCTTTATGTGAAATTGAACATGCGTTCGAAGTCACATAGAGCGCTTTAAGTGGGCAATTGAAGGCGTTCGAAGCCACATGAAGTGCCTAATGTCAGCCTTCATGCTTGTTCGAACTAATTCTGACATTTCTCAGAAAGTACTTAGTGTACGTGCCTATTTTTGGGGGAAAAGTACTTTTGACTTGGTGGTACACATGAAGCGCCTAATGTAGGCGTTCAAAGTGTACTGTCTTTTTCCCAGAATACATAAGGCACCTAATGTAGGCGTTCGAAGTGTTCGGGCTTCCATACACTTCACATGAAGCACCTAATGTAGGCGTTCGAAGTGTACTTGAATTCACCAAGGCACATGAAGCGCCTAATGTAAGCGTTTGAAGTATACTGACTTCCAACACATCACATAAGGCGCCTAATACGTCGTTCGAAGTACCAAATTGTGTAAATCATCAAAACTTTAACTTGTTCTAACAAAGTTTGCCCTATAATGATAAAGAGAATAACGACGATGTGGACATCAGTGTTAAAATATGATTTGGTTTTGATGATTTGCACAAGGTTGGCACTTGAAAATATTGATCAAGCGCTTCAAGTTGATGGTTTGAAGTCAGAACACTTCGAACGCTCACTTCAGGCGCTTCATGTGTCTTGGTGATGTCCAGAACACTTCGAACGCCTTGATCAGGCGCTTCATGTGAAGTGTTGAAAGTCAGGACACTTCGAACGCTTACATCAAGCGCTTCATGTGTCCTAATGAAATGTGCGTACACTTCGAACGCTTCTTTAAGCGCTTCAAGTGTCTCACCAAGTCAAAAGTACTTTTCTCTGAATAAACACGCTTTCCCATGGCCTGTTTCTGAGAAAATGTCAGTTTTAGTTCGAACTAGCAAGAAGTGTTACATGAGGCGCTTCATGTCACTTCGAACGCACTCAGTTGCCAACATTAGGCGCTTAATGTGACTTCAAACGCATGTTCTCTTTCACATTAAGCGCTTCATCCTACTTTGAACGCCTATTCTTTAGACAGATTAGGCGCTTCATGTGCTCAACGGTACAAATGTCTTTTTGCTTCATTTTCTAACCAGTTGACTCTTTGTACCCTCTTCTTTTAGTATTGTTTCAGCAGGTCCTCTCTCACACTCAGAGTTACCAGGCTTCCATTCTTGGTCAAGGTTTTGAATCTTCTTCAAAATGGTTGCTACATGCCAAGAATTGCTTTCCAAGAATGCTGCAGTACCCTCACAAGCTGCCAAATCCCATTATTGGCTGGGCAGAAGGTTTCAAACGGGAAGATTTTTTAAGGTTGATAAAAGAAGGGTTTTGTTCATTCTCTTCTCTAACTTTCTACTCTTCAAGCTCTCAAGTTCTCTCAAGCTCAAGCTCTCAAAGTATTTGTAATCTTTGTATATCTTTACTTTATTGTTGAGAGTGTTTATTGTAAGAAGAAGAGTCTTCTTCTTGGTGAGATTTTCTGTGAGAGATTTGGTAGATTGTTGGTCAAGGAGCAAGGGTGCTCTTTGTTTAAGTTTTCTAAACTTTGAAGGGTTAGTTGATAGTGTGTGGTGCACTATTCTCCCTACAAGATTTCTTTGAGGGCAAAGAAGATCTTTGGAGGCTAAACTTCAAAGTGTTAGAACTCTTGGTTGTGGTCTAGGCAAGGTGTCTAGTTTGTATTCTCTTGATTTCGTTTTTGGTTGTTGTTTCCCCCAAAAGAAATAACAATCCTCATTTCAAAATCCTTCTTGTGAAACATCAAGAAGGTAGAGGAGTAGAGTCTCTTGACTTGAACCTCTATACATACTCGTGTTCTTTATTGTCTTTCAAGTTTTATCTTTCTAAAGAACACATCCAAGTATTGGTTGCCCTCAAAAACGAAAAATAGCCACAAAATATCCATACTTTGTGAACACACTATTCAACCCCCCCTTCTAGTGTGTTCTAAGGGACCTAACAATTGGTATCAGAGCCACATCTTGCTTATTTGAGTCCAAATACAAGATTTGATCATTTCTAGTATGGATTCCTTTGTTAATGTTGATTTGGGTTCCCCTATTGCTGAAACCTTCAGAAGAAGGAGGCAGGCCTCTGTTGATGATGATGTGGGTTCTCCTTCTGCTGATATCTCCAGAAGAAGGAGGCAGGAAACCCTATTCCCTTCTATCTCAAATGTCCACGTTAAAGTTCCCATGTTTGATCCTTTAAACTACCCACTGTGGTAGTCAAACATGGAAACTTACTTGCGTTCTTGTTCTCACAGAATATGGGTTGAGGTCTCAAAAGGATCTATGATTCCCATTGATATTGATGATCCTACCCCGGAGGAGGAGTTCCAGTTGGCCGTAAATAGCAAGGCTCTTGCTATTTTAAATAGCTCTCTTTCCACAAATGAGAGAGCTCAGATTCAAGGTGTCCAATCCGCACACGAGGCTTGGACAAAGCTTGAGATGATCTATGAAGGAACATCTCAAGTAAGGAAGGCCAAAAGGAGACAATTGATAAAACAATTTTACAACTTCACTGTCCCCAAAGGTGAAAAGATTGAAGAGTCCATCCAAAAATTCACCAAACTTGTCAACCTTCTCAAAGCGGTTGGCAAGAAGATAGAACAAGAAGATTTAAATCATTGCTTCCTGAACAGTTTAGGAAGAGAATGGAACGCGAAAGTGACGGTCATTGAGGAGTCCAAGGATCTTGAAACAATCAACTTGGACGAGTTATACGAGAATCTCATTACTTATGAGATTCATTTGGATGCACAAGAAAAGAATGATCCTATTCGCCAATCTTCAAAGGCGTTGGTCGTAGAGTCGGAGGACTCGGATGATGAAGTCGGACTTCTTGTCAAAAGATTCCGACGTATTGCGAGAAAAAATGGTGACGAAGCAAGGAGATTCGTCAAGGAAAGATATACCAAGGACAAAGTGAAGTACCAAGAGAATAAATGTTACAAATGTGGGAAGCTTGGTCACTTCATGAAGGATTGTCGGGTGAAGGAGCCGCAACTCAAAGACAAGAAGGCCATCTACCAAAAGAAGAAGGCCTTGCAAACGGAGGTAGCCCATTGGGAGAGCCTTCTTTCCGGATCCGAAAGCGACAATGGCGATAGAGATGATCTTGCACTCACGGAGGGTGGTGGAAGATGATCTCGACAAGGAATTTTTTGCATTAATGGCCATCGATGATGACAAGGAGGTATGCAATATTTCATCTCACTATAAAATTATTGATGAACGAGATGATTTAATTCAAGAAAATGATCTCCTTGATTTAAAATATCAACGTGTCAAGAAAGAGTTTAGAGCATGCATAAATGAGTACAATGACACATTAGAAAATCACATTGCATTGCAACTTGAGCATGATATATTTTTAACTATGCATGTGATTGCACTTGAAGAGAAACATGATTTGATGAAATCATGTGCTCAAGCCCTTGAGGATAAGAAAAATGAATCAAGGGTAAGTGCTAGAAAGGTAGAGATTAAAGATGCATCTAGGCAAAGCATGAAAGTCAAACCTAGTGCCATGTATGCATCTAAGAAGGGAAACAAAAAGGAACAAGCACAAGTGATCAAGGAGTCTAAAACCTCCTTGAAGAAGCAAAGGCACATGCCTAAACAAAAGGCTAATGCACCAAAGGTATCACAACCTTTGGTCCATGTTGTGAAACAAAAACCTTCTACTATTCCAAAGAAGGTGGTTCCTAAGAAGGAAACACGACATGTGCCAATGCACAAACATTCGCACAAGCATGCACCAACACACAAGCATACTCCTACATGTTTTTATTGCAATAGGAAAGGTCATGTAGAAAGAGTATGTAGAGCTAAGAATAATAAGAATCTTGTGTGGGTGCCGAAAGGCGAGATGAAGGTAACTAACCTTCAAGGACCCAAAACAAAAAGGGTATCAACTTCATATGGTTCTTTTGTAGGCCCTAGCACTCAATGGAGAAAGCGAAGACAAGAAGGTCAAATGGGTCGTGGACAGTGGGTGTTCCAACCATATGACGGGAGACAAACGTCTCTTCCATAGACTCACTATGCAAGACGGAGGAGTTGTCCACTTTGGCGGTAGCAAAGGTCAAATCAAAGGACATGGTATTGTGGGTAACGATTCCTTCTCTCTTAGTGATGTCTTATATGTTGTAGGTCTTAAGTTTAACTTGATAAGTGTCAGTCAACTTTGTGATGCTAACTATGAGGTAACGTTTTTGAAAACAAAGTGTGTTGTGAAAAAGGAAGAAAAGATTTTATTTGAGGCTTTGCGTTTCAAAAATATTTACAAGGTTAGCATCAATGATTTGGTTTCTCAAAATGTATCGTGTCTAGTTGCTAAGAATGATTTGACGCAACTATGGCATAGACGTCTCGGACATGTATGTTTTAAAACATTCAAATTTATTTGCGAAAATGAAAAAGTCTGAGGCCTTCCAAAAATGAGTTTTGAAAACAATGACTTATGTGACACTTGTCAAAAGGCGAAACTTGTGAAAACAAGTTTCAAACCCAAGACAAATATTTCCACCTCCAAGCCCCTACAATTGCTTCATATGGATTTGTATGGGGATGTTGGAACAAGAAGCTTGGGTGGCAAACATTACACCTTCGTGGTTGTAGATGACTATACTCGTTATACGTGGGTGATGTTTCTTGCTAAGAAAAGTGATGCATGTAGTGAGTTTATAAGTCTAAGTAAACGATTGGAAAATCATGTGGGTGACACCATCAAAACCATCCGTAGTGATCGTGGTGGTGAGTTCGATGGTGATTTCGAAAGGTTTTGTGTATCCAAAGGATACTCTCATGACCTTTCGGCACCTAGAACTCCTCAACAAAATGGTGTGGCCGAACGGAAAAATAGAACTCTATAAGAAATGTGTAGAGCAATGTTAAACGAGTTCGGTTTGCCCAAGTATTTTTGGGCCGAAGCGGTTAATGCCGCTTGCCATGTGATCAATCGTGTCTATTTGAGACCATACCTAAATGTGACACCCTATGAGCTTTGGAATGGAAAAGTTCCCAACATTGGGTATTTCAAAGTCTTTGGTTGCAAGTGTTTTATACTTAATACCAAAGATACTTTGGACAAACTTGACCTCAAAGCGGATGAAGGTATCTTTTTAGGTTATGCCTCAAATAGTAAAGCATTTCGTGTCTTCAATAAAAGGAGTCAAAAGGTGGAAGAATCAATCCATGTTAAGTTTAATGAGTCACTTAGTGATGAACCTAAACTTAATGAGGATTGTGAGGAGGATGAAGATGTGACTCCTCAAGAAGAAATTCTTGAGGATGTTCCTATGGTTGCTCCTCAACGAGAGATTGTTGATGATCCTCCAAATGGAAACATCTTCATTGACTTGAGAGTTGAACCTCTTGAAGGTACTCCTCCACCTTGCGTAAATGAACTTAGTGAGTCAAGTAAAAATGTCTCTCCTACTCATGTTGATTCACAAAATGTAGAAAACGCATCACACATTCCGGAACATGAGGTTCATGATAATGATGAAGGCTCATCTCTTCCGGAACATGATCAAGTGGAAGTTGGAGGTGATGTATCCAATATTCCTAGATCATTTAAGCACAAAAGTTCTCACCCTCAAGAGTTAGTCATAGGTGATTTAAATAGAGGTATCACCACACGAAGGCAATATAGAGAGAATGCATTTGTCTCTCTTATAGAGCCTAAAAATGTTAAAGATGCACTTCTTGATGAAAATTGGATCTTGGCTATGCAAGAAGAATTAAACCAATTTGAAAGAAGTGATGTTTGGGAGTTAGTTCCCAAACCACACGATCATCCTATTATTGGTACGAAATGGGTTTTTCGTAACAAGATGGATGATCAAGGTAATGTCACTAGAAACAAGGCTAGATTAGTTGCTCAAGGATACCGTCAAGAAGAAGGTATTGATTTTGATGAGACATTTGCACCCGTAGCACGGCTTGAAGCTATTAGAATGTTGTTAGCATATGCTTGTTATAAGATTTTACACTTTACCAAATGGATGTTAAATCCGCGTTCTTGAATGGTGTTATTCAAGAGGAAGTGTATGTTGCACAACCCCCCGGGTTTGAATGTCATGATTCACCACATCATGTCTTCAAACTTAAAAAGGCACTTTACGACCTCAAACAAGCTCCAAGAGCTTGGTACGAGAGGTTAAGTACTTTTCTTCTTAATAATGGTTTTTCAAGAGGTAAAGTTGACACTACGTTGTTCATAAAAGAACAAGGTAAGAATCATTTGATTGTTCAAGTATATGTTGATGATATTATTTTTGGTGCTACTAACAATTGTCTTTGTGAGCAATTTGCTAGTCTTATGCAAGGTGAGTTCGAGATGAGCATGATGGGCGAGCTAAATTATTTCTTTGGATTACAAATCAAGCAAACCAAAGATGGTGTGTACATTTCCCAAGCCAAATACACAAGAGACTTGCTCAAAAAGTACAATTTTGGTGAAGGAAGAGAGGTGAACACTCCAATGAGCACAAGTGCAAAGCTTGACAAGGATGAAAAGGGAAAACATGTCGAGGTAACCTTGTATCGTGGCATTATAGGTAGTCTACTTTACTTAACGGCTAGTAGACCCGATATTTTACATGCAGGTATGCTTATGTGCTAGATTTCAAAGTGATCCTAGGGAGATGCATTTTATTGCGGTAAAACGCATCCTTAGATACCTTAGAAGTACTTTGAAATTTGGTTTATTTTATCCTAAGAATGCATGTTTTGATTTAAGAGGTTATTGTGACTCCGATTATGCGGGTAGTCTAGTTGATAGAAAGAGCACCTCCGGAACTTGTCAGTTTCTTGGAGATTGTCTCGTTTCTTGGTACTTCAAGAAACAAAACAGTGTGTCTCTCTCTACGGCGGAATCCAAATATGTGTCGGCCGCCTCGTGTTGTGCATAATTGTTATGGATGACCAACACTTTAAATGATTATAACGTTCACTTCTCAAAGGTGCCAATTTTGTGCGATAACACGTCCGCCATAAATATTGCACAAAATCCCGTCCAACATAGTCGGACTAAGCATATCGAAGTGAGGTATCATTTCATCCGTGATTGTGTACAAAAGAACTTGGTAAGTGTAGAATTTGTTCCTACACATGACCAACTTGCGGACATTTTCACGAAACCCTTGCCTAGCGATGTATTCTTATCCATAAGAAGTAGGTTGGGGTTGCTCAATATGGGTTGACAAAACCATCTTGAGTTTTTGAGCATGAAAATTTTTAAAAAAATTTTCAAGATCAGTGGACATGAAGCGCTTCATCTTAAATTGTTAAAGCGTTCGATGTCACATCAAGCGCTTGATGTTAAGGATGTCACTCGTTCAAAGTGACATCAAGCGCTCTATCTCAGTATGTTCACTCGTTCGATGTGACTTTAAGCGCTTCATCTGGATTTCCTCACTCGTTCAATGTGACTTTAAGCGCTTCATTCGTTTGCATGAAGTCGTTTAAAGTCACTTGAGGCGCTTCAACCCTATTTCTTCACTGTCATTTCCGCCGTCTCTTCAGTTTCGCGCCATTCAATGACCATCAAACTCCTGCCGCCAGTTTTCTCTCTCCCTCTTTCCCACGTTCTCCCTCTTCCCTTCCCCATTTTCTGAAAATTCATTTCATCTTCCTCTTTTCTCTCCTCCACTTCTCCCACTCTCTCATCCTCAATTACTTCCACCATCTCTTCATCTTCTTCATCCCCTACTATAAATTCTCTCTCAAGCCTTCATCTCCATTCAATCAAGCCTTCATCTCCATTCAATCTCCCAGAACTCTTTCACTCCTCTCCCTAAAAATGGCCTCTGCAGGACCTTCAAAACGCCCACGTACTCATAGGAAAAAGCAAACTGCTGGGCTCGGGACTGCAGAACCCGAAGAACTCAAAATCATCCGAGAAGGACTGACCAAGGAAAACTTTCCTTGGTTGAAGAAATTCGATAATGATATCAAGAAATCTCCTCGCCCAATTGACAAAGGAGTACATCTATCACTGTACTCAAATCTGCTTGTTGAAGAATGGCACACGAACAATCGCCCTGTTGTTCCCCTCAAACTCCTGAGTCTCAGTGATCTGTCCGAGACTCACATGGATCAAATCGTGTCGTTGCTCGAATTTCAAGGTTGGACCTCCCTCTGGTCCAGGCTTGACATGCGCAGTTTCTCCCGGGAGCACACCCGGATGTTTTATGCAAATCTGTGGATTACTCCACAATCTGAATCTCAATCCTTCTTGCTCAACACTGTTGTTGATGGTACGTCCCTCAGTTTCTCTATTCCCGAAATCTGTGAAATTTTCCGCATCCGAAACGAAGGCCTAAGTGACTTTTCCGTATTTGACTGGAGCAGTAAATACGGAATTCCCGAACAAGATGTGAAGTTTGATCTGGGGTTCTTTCCTTCCCGAAAGACTCAGAACATGGCTCTCATTGATCGCATCTTGTTAGCCATTGTCACTTACTGTGTGAATGGTAAGTCGACAAGAAATCCAAGCAACATGGATTTCTACGTCACTTACCGCATCAAAAATCAAACCTAACTCAATTTTTCCTGGATTATGGTTGAGGTCATGTTTGCTGCTCTTCGGAAAGCTTCCAAGGCCTTACCCTTTGCCAATCTCATCACCATTCTTCTCAAGTCCAAAGGTGTTGTCATTCCTGATAATGAACTCACCCCGGTGGCGAACACGGACTATTACAATAATTACAACATTGTCCAAGCCATCGACTCCCAAAAACGTAAAGCCACGAACATTCCCGGTCTTGATGATGAGGCTGAAGCTGAGCCTCAAGAAAATGTTGAATCAAGTACCGTTGACCAGCTGCGCGCTCAAATTCAATCTTTGGAACAGTCTGTTCAGCACCTTCAGCTTAGAAATGCACGTCATGAATATCGCTTTGGCGTTCTTAAAGAAGTTATTCTCCAACAAATGCCGTGGGCATCCTTTCCCTCTGATTTTGATGATTTAGGGGGAGACATTGCTGCTGCTGGAGATACAGGAACTAGTGCTGATGGTGCTGGTGGAAGTGGTGCTGGTGGAAGTGGCCAACAAATGAGTGGTTTTGCTGAGTATGCCTCAAGTCCTTTCAACTTTGGTGATTTGCAGCATCCTGGTGGAAGTGGTGCTGGATCTGGTGGTGGATTGTAGTTGGTTTCTGTTTTTTGTTTTGTTGTTTCCTTCTGATGTTTGTTCTAAATTTTTTTTCTTCTTGGATGTCGTTTGAATTTTCCCTCTCTCTATGGCTAGATGTTAATGAAAATGTTTCTATTGCATATATTATTTGTGAGTTAGTTTTTTTTTGTGTTTAACAAAGTATTATGCACTTTGTGAGGGGGAGTATATGTTAAGGGGGAGTAAATTAAAAGAACGCATGTTGTGAAATCATCAAAAAGAGGGAGAATGTTAAAATATGATTTGGTTTTGATGATTTGCACAAGGTTGGCACTTGAAAATATTGATCAAGAGCTTCAAGTTGATGGTTTGAAGTCAGTACACTTCGAACGCTCACTTCAGGCGCTTCATGTGTCTTGGTGATGTCCAGAACACTTCGAACGCCTTGATCAGGCGCTTCATGTGAAGTGTTGAAAGTCAGGACAGTTCGAACGCTTACATCAAGCGCTTCATGTGTCCTGATGAAATGTGCGTACACTTCGAACGCTTCTTTAAGCGCTTCAAGTGTCTCACCAAGTCAAAAGTACTTTTCTCTGAATAAACACGCTTTCCCATGGCCTGTTTCTGAGAAAATGTCAGTTTTAGTTCGAACTAGCAAGAAGTGCTACATGAGGCGCTTCATGTCACTTCGAACGCACTCAGTTGCCAACATTAGGCGCTTAATGTGACTTCAAACGCATGTTCTCTTTCACATTAAGCGCTTCATCCTACTTTGAACGCCTATTCTTTAGACAGATTAGGCGCTTCATGTGCTCAACGGTACAAATGTCTTTTTGCTTCATTTTCTAACCAGTTGACTCTTTGTACCCTCTTCTTTTAGTATTGTTTCAGCAGGTCCTCTCTCACACTCAGAGTTACCAGGCTTCCATTCTTGGCCAAGGTTTTGAATCTTCTTCAAAATGGTTGCTACATGCCAAGAATTGCTTTCCAAGAATGCTGCAGTACCCTCACAAGCTGCCAAATCCCATTATTGGCTGAGCAGAAGGTTTCAAACGGGAAGATTTTTGAAGGTTGATAAAAGAAGAGTTTTGTTCATTCTCTTCTCTAACTTTCTACTCTTCAAGCTCTCAAGTTCTCTCAAGCTCAAGCTCTCAAAATATTTGTAATCTTTGTATATCTTTACTTTATTGTTGAGAGTGTTTATTGTAAGAAGAAGAGTCTTCTTCTTGGTGAGATTTTCTGTGAGAGATTTGGTAGATTGTTGGTCAAGGAGCAAGGGTGCTCTTTGTTTAAGTTTTCTAAACTTTGAAGGGTTAGTTGATAGTGTGTGGTGCACTATTCTCCCTACAAGATTTCTTTGAGGGCAAAGAAGATCTTTGGAGGCTAAACTTCAAAGTGTTAGAACTCTTGGTTGTGGTCTAGGCAAGGTGTCTAGTTTGTATTCTCTTGATTTCGTTTTTGGTTGTTGTTTCCCCCAAAAGAAATAACAATCCCCATTTCAAAATCCTTCTTGTGAAACATCAAGAAGGTAGAGGAGTAGAGTCTCTTGACTTGAACCTCTATACATACTCGTGTTCTTTATTGTCTTTCAAGTTTTATCTTTCTAAAGAACACATCCAAGTATTGGTTGCCCTCAAAAACGAAAAATAGCCACAAAATATCCATACTTGGTGAACACACTATTCAACCCCCCTTCTAGTGTGTTCTAAGGGACCTAACAATCAGAGGCAACATAGTTGAGGCGCGATGAACCCTTTGGCTAAGAACAGCAATAAGATAGATAGGCACAAACACCAACTGCTATTCGATCAAGTTAATTATAACCTTCTGCTAATGCATGAGCAATGAATCAAAAATCCGTTGGTTGTTTTCTACAAAGGGTTGCAAAATAGGATGTCCAAGAACGTGCAACTGCAGCACCACCAATAACATACTCCATCAATATGTTACCGACATCAATAAATGCCACAAAGTCACCAAGCTCCACTCTTAAATACGCAAAAGATCCACCTGCAACAGGAATTTCAACTGTAAACTCTATGTAACAAAACACATAGAGCAAAGCTGAGACACTTGAGACATCATAAGAGAGAATCACAGCAGGACCCGCACCCTTCTTTGCCTCATGACCGATTAGAATGAATATTCTAGCTCCGATGATCGCACCCATTCCGAAATAGATCAGAACCCTTTTTTCTCCCTCTTTTTCCTTTTTATGGGTTCAATAGGAGAAAAGGTTCTAAAGACAAATTTTTTTTGGGTTTAGGTCGACTCTCACACATTAATTTGGTGAAAGTAATTTTGGTTTTAGTTTCCTTCTAACATCGGCATTTGTGGAAAAAAGAATTTTGGGTTTCCACAACTGAGATAAATTTTAGCTGTTAACATGGAGGATTCCTCCGGAAAAGTTTTGGGTAGAGAGAATGAACAAAATGGCTTGGTGGGCTTGATCCATCTTTTTTTTAGTCCCACAGATCAAAGATTTAGTTCTGATACCATGCTAGATTTTCAATGAAAGACAACTCATTGGGAGAATAAATATTTCTCGTTTTGTTCAATACACCATTTCATCTTTATATAGTTGTCTTTCAATGAAAGACAACTCATTGGGAGAATAACTCTTTCGTTTCTGTTTTTTTGGCTTGTGGTTTAGCGCCCTCCCTGTTCCTGCTTCCGTCATTGAACAAGTAAACATGATCTGTCTACATTTCTTGTGGGGTGGTGATGGAATTATTAACAAAAGGGCCCTGGTGTCTTGGAGGCAAGTATGTTTGCCAAAGGAGGAAGGCAGCCTTGGAATAACTCAGCTTAAGGCTTGGAATAGGGCACTGCTTATAAGGTATTTGTGGGATATCCATTGCAATAAGGAGCTCCTTTGGGTAAAGTGGATGCATTGCAGATATAAGATCTTCACCAACTCGGTTTGGACAATGAACCTGAAACAATATTGCTCGCCGCTGCTGAAATCGTTGATAGATTATCGGGATACTCTCATAACAAGTCAATGCAGCGTTTCTGGAGCTATCACGCTTATGGAATCATGGGTGCAAAGGGGAAAGTTGAGTCCAACTATGGCTTATCATTTCTTCAGATACTAAAAACCTGTGGTTGCTTGGCACAGGATGGTCTGAGATCCGGATATAACTCCCAAACATGGATTCATTTTATGGTTGGCAACTATCAACAGGCTGGCCACAAAGGATAATCTTCCTTTTCTGGCCGATGAAACATGCTTTTTTTGTAATTCCAGTGAGACAACGGATCACTTATTTTTTCGCTGCGAAACGATAAAAGATTTTTGGAATGCTGCAACTCACTGGTTGAACATTCCAACATCACTGCGTTGTCTTCCCAGAATCATGGCTTGGGGACAGAGGTTCTTAAGGAAGGAAAACATTAGGAACAAAGCTTGCAAGATCACTATTGCAGCGGCAGTTTACTTGGTTTGGCAATGTAGAAACAAATCACTTTGTGAAGGCAAAACTTTTAACGTCAGGGATGTGATACATAGACTTCAAACGCATGTATATAGGGTCTTGAATGCTAGAATAGTTTCAAGATGGCTTGGATGTTGAAGCAACTCACATTGCTTCTATTATCATTTTGGCATGTTGTTGAATTGTATGGGCTGCATCCCCCATGATGCTTTGGTTTATTAATACAATTTACATTTTAACCAAAAAAAGAAAACATAATCATAATCAAATCATATCAAATCAACTATAAACTAAGAAAATGATGAGAATCACAACTAAATGCATTTTTAATCTTGGATTGATTCCTCAATTATAATACGTATCTTCTTGATTGATTGTATTGATGGTAGAATCTTCTAACAATTTCTGATTATGATGGTGTTTGAAATTATTTAGTTGACAAATTTATGTTGTTGTTGTTGTATGTTTAACTGTAAAAGTGAAAACAATGAATTAAAGTTTGATGGTGTAACATAAGATCTAAAGTCGCAGGTTAACAAGGAAATAAACTTAACGCAGGAGAAAACACCGGAAGAGTTCTAAAATGGTTATATTATTCGACGATCCAAAAGGTCCACAAGCCGATCTTAAATAGTTGAAATGATAATGTAGGAAATAAATAAAGCATAAATCTAGACGCAGTTTAAGATGAGCTTTCTGAATCGGATGAGATCTAAGGAGGTAAAGTATGAGGCTCCGCACGTATACAAAAGGGTCCGCTGTTTACTTTTTTTTCTTTTTTAAAAAAAGCTCTTTTGTACACGTGGCGTCGCGTGATTGGAGGACTCATATTTTACCTCATATTTATCCTCCTCAGATCTCATCCGCTTTCCGACTCAGAGTTAAATGTACGATTCTGATCACCGAACGCAAAGTTATGACCAACATGCTGAGACTATGCTCTAACGATCAACAACGCCTCTCATAGTTATGTCGTTTGTCCTTCTTCTTCATAAATTTCAGGACCATCAACATTGAGGCTAACTACTAGTCATCATTGTTAGATCTCCCTGCATCAAAAGGGGAGAAGACAGATCATGCACTATCAATGGTTTAATCCCAACTAGTAAAGGTCTCTGTCAACCTCAGTCTCATAGGGTGTGTAGGAATGTAAAAGGTTCTTAGGTTCTACTAGTAGAAGTTTGTCATAGCACATGGATAGCACAAGAAGCCCATTAGCACCGAAAGAACAACCGACGGGCTGGCCTGTCAGACTATCAGGTCATTCCACAGCCAATATTGCTTCCACACTTTGCAGCTAGCCTGGAAGGAGTTCAAACTATAAGGGTACAAGGAATGGTTCTAATAGAAAAGAGAAGAAGATATCATTCTATTACCAAAAATATATATTTTTTTTGAAAGGAAATATATTCTTCCTTTGTGCCAAGTTAGACCGCTTTTGAAAACCCGTTTAATATGTTTTCTATATTATGTTAAAATCATGTATAAAATATAATTTATTGCTAAAGTGGCAATATTTTTGCCTTCTTTTCTTCGTTTTAACGTTGTAGTACGCATGAAAGCTGTTTTTCTATTCTTTCCTCCATAACCAGAGGTGCTGCAGTCTTTACTTCTTAATAATAATTTCTATGTTTTATGTGTGACTTAAAGCCCAGTTTACATTTCAAATAGTGTCAATGACACATTTTTCTTTAACTTTAGGATATAATAGAATAAAGCAAAATGACTTAGTAAACTGGTTGTGCTTCTTGTATTGTGAAGTAGCAGTTGATCGACACAGCTTGACGTAATCTTCATTATGGGTCATCAGGAAACAACCTCTGTGGTTTTTAACACATGTGTATGGTTGTGTACATCCGGCCTCCCATACTCCACCATAAGCAGGAGTCTCTAAGGTAATATGGTAATGTTGTTGTATGTGTGACTTAAGCCCAATTAAGCAGATTGAAGTTCATGGATTTGGGTCGTGTTTTCAGTATATCCGAGGGGGAAATGTGGCAGATCATACATGCAAAAATTCTACGAAGATCTATATAGCATTAGCCATTTTGAGAAATTGAATAAATGACAAGTTCAAATTATTATTGATGATTACACATAAAAGATAAAGTTCAGATTCCACTGCTAATAATCATACATTCCGAGGGCATACCCTAGAAGATAGTCTCTTGGAGAACTGTCAAGTCATGTAGTAACATCCTCCACCACTATCACACTACCCTTCATAAATTGTCTCTCAACTTTACATACTTTTGTTGTCGTTGAGATATAATGGGTATGGTTGTTGTTGTTATTCTTTGATTACCGCATAGAATGCTGGATGATATATGGCAAGTTGATGTTGATCCCTTTTCCCCTCCTGTGAAAGAAAAATGATAGTTATAGAATGATGAATTCGTCTAGGAAATCTAAATATCCACTTATTTGTACATAAATCTAAAGAACTACAAAAAGGAAGTATAATAAATCAATTTTCATGATTATGTCATTATGCTGCAATTTCCATATCTAGTACATAAAATTGGATGAGGTAAATAACCTTCCATTTCTGAAAGCCTAAGGCGTTGCCAGTGCACTAGCCTCCCGCGTTTGCGTAGGGTCGAAGAGGGACCGGTTCACTTCGTGATCTGATGTATACATCCTTACCTTATACTTTGTGCAAGAGGCTGTTTCCACGGCTCGAACCCGTGGTTTCAAATTCACAAAACAACAACTTTACTAATTATTCCTAAGCTCGACTTCTATAAAATCTTAGGAATAATGTATATAATGATGATTCTCATGGAGACACAAATAGTTATTGGAATGTTGGCTGAGATGTGAAGATATTAGAAAAGTCACATAAGATCATAAAAATACAATGTTGCAAATTCCAAGATGTGGATAGAGCTGTTTATGTGACATCATTTTTTTTTTCAAGCTCCATCCGCATTTTGATGTCACAAGATTGTATCTTTATGACCTTCTGCGACTCATCTAATATCTTCCATCTCCACCAAAAATGCAACAAGTATTTGTGTTTTGAGACTCTTTCTCTACTGGCTAAATTTTATTTTGACTTTTCCAAATTATCCTTTTTCAGCTCTTTGTCAAGTTACGATCATCATGGCAGCATAATGACATAATTATGGAAACTGATTAACTAATAGTGCCTTTTTATAAGTCCTCTACCTTCTGCTTAAGTAGTCCTGTTCCAGTATTTCTAGCACTAATTTGCTGCTTCCTTTCTCAAAAATTTTACCTAAAATTGAAAACAAAACAAAACTTAGAATAGAAAACAAGAAAACTAAAAATAACGACAGAGATGGTGATTTGGAGACCAACCAAAAGTAAAGAGTTTATGCGTTCTTTGTTACATGGAGATCAGTTCTGATCTTAAGAGGTCAACGGTGAGGCAAAATATGAAGTCTCCAATCACATGTTGTCATGTGTATAAACTGGTCAGCTGTTTAAATTTAAAAAAAAAAACAGTTTGTACATGTGGCGGTGCTTGATTGGAGGCCTCATATTTTGACTCACCGTTGTCCTCCCTAATCTGAACCCCATGGAGATGAGCTAAAAGATCCGGGCTTCCAGCAGATTACTACAGCCGGCTCAATGTCTTGGCAATATAGATGCATTGGTGTACTAAATTGAGTTAACATTACTACGGGAAGGAGAAGCCTCTTAACATAGGGAAATTGATGCTTTAGTGAACTGGAAAAGGAAGAAGATTAGAAAAAGAAAATAGAAGAACACTCTTGAGGAGAGAAGGCAGCTGGGTAGTGATTTGGAATATTGTACATAGCCTGTCTCTCCTTTGCATGAATATATAGGCAGCTTACTGGTCCTACGACCCTTATGTGGTGAGACCATGGGGTCAACATATATATTGTGGTTTTGTAAAATAGATGAAATCCCTTGTGTGGTCACACCATATAATTAATATGGGGTCTACATATTGTTGTGGTGTGTGTGTGTCTATATATATATATATATATATATATATATATATATATATATATATATATATATATATATATATATATATATATATATATATATATATATAGACACGCACACATATATATAGTTATTGGACCCTTGTATTTATATGCCATAGAGTATGGGGTCTGCATATCTTGTGGTCTCTATTTCCATATTGTATGTGAAATAGAGATGAGACCCTTGTGTGGTCACACTACATATTGTGGTTCTTATTATATATGTATGTGTGTGTATATATGTGATGTGTCTTGACACATATAAACATATATATACATATATATACACACAGACACACACACATATGTATGTAATTAATATATATATATATATATATATATATATACATGTATACACACACACACACATGTATATACATACATATACAGATATATACATATATACATATGTATGTATGTATGTATGTATGTATATATATATATATATATGCATATATCTATATATATACATCCATACACCCCATATATATATATATATATATATATATATATATATATATATATATATATTTATGTATATTAGAGGTGGAACCCTAACGTGGTCACACCATGTATACATTTTATAAATAGTTATACAGTGCTTATACTAAATAGAGATGTGACACCATATAAGATGGGATCCACATATTTTGATCCCTCTCGTACTTAACGGACAATCTGATGTGTATCTTCGCATAAGGGGTATAATAAAATTTAAAATTTGTCTAGAAATATCATTTTCTTGGTCTCATTTATATTAAAATATTATCTTTTGTTCAAGCTGAATATGATAAACATTTCCAGTGCATATTGTTGCGACAAGTAAGTTATGGTCAGTTCATATGACAAATCTAAACCAGTGCACAATAAGAAATTGCTATAGTAAAGAAAACATTAAAATTTTCGATGTATTTTCTTACATGATGTGTGAGATATGTTTTTCTATTTAAAAGTCGAACCAAAATGCATTAAATCTTCAAGTATAAATAAAGCACTTATGCAGTTGTTATATCGATTGTATGAAAATGAAGTATACTTATTCCTTGTGTTTACTGTACCATCGGATTGCCCTCCATTTTGCATTTTAGTTTTCTTTTTTAATCCAGAACATTGTTGCTTGAATTGAATCTCGAATAAAGAATTATAGCGAATGGTTTCGATTCTCACCTCGTCCACTTTGAGAAAAATATATGAGTTATATGAGAACGAGTTACCACCAACATTGCCTTAAGGTTTTGAGTGAATATGAACATCACTTCATGTAAGTCAAAGTTTCAACATGATATCAGAGCATGCTTAAAATGTGTACTCATGTCTTGTCTTGCCCATGGTTGACCATTTATTTTCTCCTCTCATGCAAGTCCAGATGTTCATGCCTGACTTGTGACTTGTGATTGAGGGCGGATTCTAAGACGCGTGTGTATGTCAAGCCACGTTACCACGTGAGGACGGATATTGAGAATATAGTCTCACATCGCGCACTTAGAGAAAAATGTATGGGTTCATTAACGTGAGCACGGATATTGAGAATATAGTCTCATATTGCCCATTTTTAGAAAAATATATGAGCTATATGAGAATGAGGTACCGCAACCGTTGCTTAAGACTTTGAGTGGATATAGACCCCATCTAATATAAGCCCAAGTTTCACCATTTTTCATGATTATATGATGTATTAGTACATTGCACGCAGAGAACTGATGAAAAGCATCAAGAATTTACTACAAGAAGAGCTACCGGCTGTTAGGTCCGTGAAACACACTAGAAGGGGGGAGGGGGTTGAATAGTATGTTTATACAAGTATGGTTCTTTTTCGAATCTTTTTGCTATGGAAGTGATTTAACAAATACTTGAAGTGTTCTTTGAAGAAAATAACTTGAAGAAATGAAAGAACACCAAATTTATAGAGGTTCAAGTCAAAGACTCTACTCCTCTACCTTCTTGCTTTGAACAAGAAGGATTTTTGAACAAGGGATTGCTATTTCTCTTTGGGGGGAAACAACAATCAAATAAAAATACAAGAATAAGCTAGGTTTAGCAAACCTAGCTCAAGAACACGAAAAACTCAACCTCTTTGAAGCCTAGCCTCTTTAAGATCTTCCTTGCACCAAAGAAACCTTCTACGGAGTATGATGTAGCTTCTACACCATCAACTAGCTCTTGGAAGCTTGAGTTTCAACAATGAACACTCAACCGCCTTGAAGCCTAGCCTCCTTAAGATCTTCTCTTCACCAAAGAAACCTTCTATGGAGAATGATGTTGCTCCAACACCATCAACTAGCTCTTGGAAGCTTGAGTTTTGCCCAACAAGAAGCAACCTTGCTCCTTGACCAACAATCTAAATCTTGCTCCTCACAATCCTCACTTAGAAGAAGTCATCTTCTCTTTTACAATCACACACTCTCAACAATAAAGTAATTTTACAATATTTTGAGAGCAAAATACAAATGAAGACTTGAGAGCTTGAGGTAGAAAGTTAGTCTTCAAAAATAGAGTCTTCCAACCCTTAAAGAGAGAGCTTCTAGCCGTTGGTGGAGAAGGAGAGAGAGAGAGAGAAGATTGGGAGAAGACATCCAATAGTATGTTGACACGTCATCATTTTTGAAAAGTTTGTCTTGGGTGAAGTCAAAAGCTTCTTGAGGAAGTCTTGCATTTTAAGCTAAAAATAGAAGGATATTCCCAACTGCATTGGATTTGCAATTTGAAAAGTAGCTACAAAAGTTATGATTGCATGGGGAAGATAAAAATTACTTTTTGTCAATCAAAAAGTGCAAGAGAGAGAGAAAAAATGCACCAATTACGATCTTCCATTCGTACATCAGAACTTATGGATACAGCGTTCGAAATAGCGTTCCAAACTCTCTATCTAAGAGTATCTTATTTCTCTTACCTGATAGAGCGCTATTATGCCATGTTTGAAACTTTCGGTCCAAATGCTTAATTTATACCTTACAAGATAAAGCGTCTTATTCTCTGTTCAAAACTTTCTGTCCAAAGGCTTAATTTATGCCTTACAAGATAAAGCGCCTTATTCTCTGTTCAAAACTTTCTGTCCAAAGAAATATTTTCTTATTACAACATCGAGCGCTCTATAAAGCGTTTGATTTCTTAGTAGAGCATTTCCTTAGAAATATTTTCTTAAGGAGTAACTTGCCTAATTTGCATGTGAAGTTTCAGAAACTTTTGTTTTTGAAACTTCTTTTTTTTGTGCAAATCATAAAAGCAATCCTAACACCAACACCAAGAGAGAAATTAGTATACTTACGCTAGGAGAAATTAACTTACCCTAAAAAACCTCCTCTGAAACCCAATTAACAGAAGCCCCAAAAAAAAAAAAACCCCCCAAGGCTCTTAGAGTTCATTCCAAGTTTGCTATACCAAAAAACATAAGGCCTATTGCCTTTTAAAAGCGTGAAGGTCCACCTAAATTTCTAAAATCCACGTAAGGTTACGTACATTGGAGCTGTTTTTACTCCGTCATAGATAGTAGTCTCTAAAACAATAAGGCAATGTTTTTGTTGACTACTTGGGAGTTTTCTTTCCACGGTCGTCTAACGATCACTGACTCGATAAATCTCTTTCCTTGAGACAGAAGTTCCACACAGTTTAGTAGTAATCAAATGCTCCACCTTTTCCAGAAACTCTCAAATAGTCATAGGCCTCCAGTCAAGTCCGAGTAGTGTTTCAGCTTACCAACTGAAAGAATCTTCATAAACATGTCAGCACGACCATCTCTGGTAATGATATTTTGAAAATAAACCTTCTTCTCCTCAATTGTTTCCGAAATGAACTGGTATCTCACATCGATATATTTGGTCTTTTCATGATTCATCGAAGTCTATCTCCCAGCATCGAAATGTAATTTGTCTGAAGATGACATAAATCCGCACAAGTTTTTCGTGGGTTTGGATTTGAACTTCAGGGGTTAAGAGTCATAATCGGGTTGAACCAGAAAATGACCTGTGAAAAATGGGTCGTGTTCAAGTAATAATAATAATATAAAAAAAAATCAGTTGTTCTAACCAAACCCATCAGCCAAACCTGTCAAAAATCAGCTGTCCTAACCAAACCCACCAGCAAAACCTGTCAACCTGCTAATCTGACATATTAACATGTCAAAATCGACTCTTCAAACCCGTCAACCCGTCAAACTTGAGTAATTTAAAACTTTCGGGTTGACAGGTCAATCCGAACACGATCTAAAAATTTGGTATGTTCGGGTTTAGGTCGAGAAACCTAAACCTGTCCAATAAACGAGTGTGGTTCTAGTTGGGTTCTTGAGACATACCAACCCGCTATCTAAGACGCGATTCATTTGCCGTCCCTGCTGCATACCTGCTCCACCTATTCGCTGAGACAGCAGACACAAAAAGTTAAGCATATGTGTTCTTTTTTTATCATGTCTTTTTTATTTAGTAGTTCATGTCATTTACTTGGTCATTTTTAAGATAAAAAACATTAAAACCATCATCCTATCCCCTAAAATATATAACATTAAAATGTGTTTTGAGAGGATAAAGAACGTTATCCTTTTAAGGAAGAGATTTGTTGGGAGGAAACCGCGAGATAGCACAGCGGAATAGGAAATAATCTCTCCCAAATGCAGCAACTATAGAGAAATAATCGAACGAAACACGAACAAGAACACCAACAATTTTAGCGTGGAAAAACCTCCCAATGTAGGAGTAAAAACCACGGGACCCGTAGGCCACTTAAACGATCTCCACTATAATCAATAATGGGTACAACCAAGTCTCTCTAGGCTCAGCTAGAGGAATACAACATCATCAAGATCAACCAAACAATCTTGGAACACAACAAGATACAAGAGAGGAACCAAAAACTACAAAGCTGAAATTTTCGGACAGAAAATTTCAGTCTCGGAAATGCAGGTATCGGTCACACTTAGACTCCTCCAAAACACATCTCCACCGTTCAGAATGTACTTCTGTGTCTTGGGAATAATCTGTCAAAATTTGGTGACGATCCAACGGTGCAATACTCGGCAAATGCAATTTTACCGGAGGGTGGCAGGCTGCCCAGCACCTACGAAATTCACTCTTCCTCACTTGTATTTGTCTCTCTTATTTTTCTACTTGTTTTCTTGTTCTCTCTTCCTATTTGTTCCACACAATACCTCTATTTATAGTCTCCATCTTGTGCATTTCCAATGCACAAGGCCTTCAAAGTCTTCCAAGCAATAAACAACCTTGGAGAATCAAAGCAACATTCCAACTTCCTTTGTTGGAAATCTTCCAATGCATAATTGTATTTGACTTCAAACATTGGAACTCTCCAATGTTGTAATTGTCTTTTGACTCCAACATTGGGACTCTCCAACTAGGAGGGATTCCCAACAAACTCCCCCGACCGACTAGTTGGAGGGCGGCATCAATCCGGAAGCCATGCGGCAAAACTCAAACTTTCCTCTTGACAAAACTTTTGTCAACATGTCGGAACCATTTTCATCCGTATGAATCTTCTCAAGCTCGAATAGCTTGGTATCCAAAGCATCACGAATCCAGTGATAACGAACATCAATATGTTTGGACCTCGAATGAAATGAGGAATTCTTAGACAAGTGGATGGCACTTTGATTATCACAAAACAAGACATACTTAGCTTGTTTCACTCCTAGCTCCATTAAGAATTTCCTCAACCACAACAAATCCTTCGCTGCTTCCACAACGGCTATAAACTCGGCCTCGGTAGTAGAAAGTGCAACACACTTTTGCAATTTTGATTGCCAAGCCACGGCTCCCCCGGCAAAAGTCATCATATATCCTGAAGTAGACTTGCGATCATCCAAGCTCCCGGCTAAGTCAGAATCCGAATAACCAACCAATGTAGGAGAATCACATCCCAAAGTCAGCATCAGATTCGATGTTCCACGGAGATATCTCATAATCCACTTCACGGCCTCCCAATGATGTCTTCCCGGATTTGAAAGATAACGACTCACAATTCCCACAGCATGTGCTATATCGGGTCTTGTGCAAACCATGGCATACATCAAACTACCAACTGCCGACGAGTATGGAACATTCTTCATACTCGATTTCTCATCATCAGTAGATGGACACTGCTCGTGATTAAGCTTAAAATGAGAAGCAAGCGGAATACTCACTGCTTTGGCTTTGTCCATGCCAAAACGCTGAAGAACCTTCTCAATGTACTTTTCTTGTGACAAAAACAACTTCTTTGCACTTCTGTCACGTATGACCTGAATCCCAAGGATTTTCTGCACTGGCCCCAAATCCTTCATAGCAAAGGATTCACTCAAGGTCTTCTTTAACTCATTGATTTTGGAAAAGTCTTTTCCAACAATCAACATATCATCAACATACAACAGAAGAATGATAAAGTCATCATCAGAAAATCTCCGTATAAAAACGCAGTGATCGGCCTTTGTCATCTTGTAACCATGCCTAACCATCACTGAGCTGAACTTTTGGTACCACTGTCTTGGCGCTTGCTTCAAGCCATAAAGACTCTTTGTCAATTTACAGACACAATCTTCTTTACCTTTCTGTTGAAAACCTTCAGGTTGCTCCATATAAATCTCTTCATGCAGATCACCATGAAGGAAAGCCGTCTTGACATCCATTTGCTCAACTTCTAAATCAAGACTAGCAGCTAACCCGAGCACAACTCGAATGGATTGCATCTTCACCACCGGAGCAAAGATCTCGCTAAAATCAACACCTTTCCTTTGGGTAAAACCCTTTATCACCAAGCGAGCCTTGTATCGAACTTGTGAAGTATTTTCATCTTTCTTCACTCGGTAGACCCATCGGTTTTTCAATGCTTTCTTGCCCTTTGGCAACTTCACCAACTCAAAGGTGTTATTCTCACGGAGGGACTGCATCTCATCCTCCATGGCATCCATCCATTGCTTTTTGTTTTCATCTTCCAAAGCTTCTTGAAAATTTTCAGGTTCTCCACCATCAGTAAGAAATACATACTCGTTCGGGGGGTAGCGAACGGAAGGTCTTCTGTCACGGGTAGACCGTCTCAACTCAACAGCACCGGCAGGCTGCTCAACCACCTCCTCCTCATGATGGACTTCATTCTCAACACCTGGAGTCACATCAGGCTCATCAACTACAACATTTGGTGTGGGAGCAGTTGTAGTTGGTTGATCACCAACCAAATCTTCATCTGCATGAGTAGGAATTTCTTTCTCAACCTTCTCAATATCATCGATGGTGTAGTCCTCCATAAACATAACATCTCGGCTGCGAACAAGCTTTCTTGCAACCGGATCAAAGAAGCGATAGCCGAACTCATCAAGTCCGTATCCCACAAATACACATTTCTTTGTTTTGCTATCAAGTTTGGTTCTCTCATCTTTTGGAACGTGCACATAAGCAAGGCACCCAAACACACGAAGATGGTCATAGGATATATCTTTTCCACTCCAAACACGGTTTGGAACATCAAACTTCAAAGGCACACAAGGTGTAAGATTTAGCACGTGCACCGCTGTATTCAACGCTTCACCCCAGAAATACTTCGGCAACCTTGACTGAGATAACAAACATCTCACTCTTTCAATCAAGGTTCTATTCATTCTTTCGGCTAGCCCATTCAATTGCGGTGTCTTCGGAGGAGTCCTTTGGTGGCGTATACCTTGGCTCCGACAATATTCTTCGAAAGGACCGATATATTCTCCCTCGTTATCCGTTCGTATACACTTGAGCTTCTTTCCTGTTTCTCTTTCAACCGATGCTTGAAAGGACTTGAATGTATCAAGCACTTGGTCCTTCGTCTTCAAAGTATAGGCCCAAATCTTCCGAGAATAATCATCAATAAACGTCACAAAATAGTAAGCACCGCCAAGTGACCGGATCTTCATCGGTCCACACACATCGGAATGCACCAAGTCCAAAATCTCCTGCTTTCTTTTTGGTTCGGAGGACTTGAAAGACACACGTCTTTGCTTTCCAGCCAAACAATGCGCACACTGCTTCAGTCTTGCATCGGAAACACCGGATAACATATTCTTCTTGGCTAGGATGCTTATTCCCTTTTCGCTCATATGACCCAAACGCTGGTGCCATAATTCCGAGGAGCTATCATTCTCACAAGTATTCATATAATACTTGGAAATCCCAAATTTGGCAACGTACAAATTTGAACACTTCTTTCCTCTCGCAACCAACATTGAGCCCTTCGTCAATTTCCATTCATTACCGGGAAATGAGCTGCAATATCCTTCACCACTTAGCTTTCCAACAGATAAGATGTTGAACCGAAGATCAGGAATATGCTTCACATCCTTGAGAACAAGTGTAGTTCCATTACTAGTCTCAACACAAATATTCCCCATTCCGACAATGCTCGACTGTCCTCTATTTCCCATACGTACTACTCCGAAATCACCTGCCTCATAGGTTGAGAAAAGATCACGCCGAAAGGTAGCATGTGTAGAGGCACCACTATCAATCACCCAATCCATCTCTTCAGATGATATATTAACACTTTCTACACAATCATCACAAATAATGAAGAAATCATCAACAACGGCAATATCATCATTGTTGGTACCTTCTTTCTTGACATCATTGTGGCTACCCTTGTCTCTCATTTCTCTTTTCAGCTTTCGGCAATGCTTTCGGATATGACCCTTCAAGCCACAGTGATGGCACTCTACATTTGACCATTTGTTGGAACTCCCACGAGACTTGCCACGATCCGAAGATTGGTTTTGACTCTTTCCTCTTGAGGCACCACGATTATTCTGAGTCCTTCTCTGACTTCTCCCCCGTGATTCGGTGACCAACATCTCTGAATGAGAAGAAGCGGCAAGAGACTTGCGTCTCATTTCTTCACTGAGAACGGCACTCTTAGCCGATTCCATTGTGAGAACACCATTCGGAGCAGAATTTGATAACGATGTCCGGAACGTCTCCCATGAATTTGGCAGAGTGCCAAGAAGCCATAAAGCTTGAATCTCATCATCAAAGCTTATGCCCATCGTCGCCAATTGATTCATAATTCCCTGAAAAGCATTCAGATGGTCAGCCATTGATGAACCATCATCATACTTCAAAGACATCATCTGCTTGATCAGGAATAACTTATTATTCCCTGTCTTCTTAGCATATAACTCCTCCAGGGCTGTCCAGAGGGTTCTCGCATTAGACACCTTGCTTACATGATTCAATACATTATCATCGACCCATTGGCGGATGTATCCACAAACTTGTCTGTGCAGTAGGTTCCATTCTTCATCACTTTTTCCTTCGGGCTTCTCGGTAGAGAAAACCGGAACATGAAAGCCTTTGACATAGAGCAAATCTTCCATCTTTCCTTTCCAAACATTATAGTTGGAGCCATTCAAACTCACCATCCTGGATGTGTTCACTTCCATAGTTGCAAACAGTCAAGAGAACCTGGCTCTGATACCACTTGTTGGAAGGAAACCGCGAGATAGCACAGCGGAATAGGAAATAATCTCTCCCAAATGCAGCAACTATAGAGAAATAATCGAACGAAACACGAACAAGAACACCAACAATTTTAGCGTGGAAAAACCTCCCAATGTAGGAGTAAAAACCACGGGACCCGTAGGCCACTTAAACGATCTCCACTATAATCAATAATGGGTACAACCAAGTCTCTCTAGGCTCAGCTAGAGGAATACAACATCATCAAGATCAACCAAACAATCTTGGAACACAACAAGATACAAGAGAGGAACCAAAAAATACAAAGCTGAAATTTTTGGACAGAAAATTTCAGTCTCGGAAATGCAGGTATCGGTCACACTTAGACTCCTCCAAAACACATCTCCACCGTTCAGAATGTACTTCTGTGTCTTGGGAATAATCTGTCAAAATTTGGTGACGATCCAACGGTGCAATACTCGGCAAATGCAATTTTACCGGAGGGTGGCAGGCTGCCCAGCACCTACGAAATTCACTCTTCCTCACTTGTATTTGTCTCTCTTATTTTTCTACTTGTTTTCTTGTTCTCTCTTCCTATTTGTTCCACACAATACCTCTATTTATAGTCTCCATCTTGTGCATTTCCAATGCACAAGGCCTTCAAAGTCTTCCAAGCAATAAACAACCTTGGAGAATCAAAGCAACATTCCAACTTCCTTTGTTGGAAATCTTCCAATGCATAATTGTATTTGACTTCAAACATTGGAACTCTCCAATGTTGTAATTGTCTTTTGACTCCAACATTGGGACTCTCCAACTAGGAGGGATTCCCAACAAGATTTTCTATACTTTGCCGCTTGTAATGCTGTTTGAGTATTGTTTTTCTTTCAATCTTATAAACCCAAAAACGTATTTCTAAAAAAAAATATTAAAACCCTAAATTGACGACAAACTTCACTGTCATTGTCAAAATCAGTACAAAAATAGTGATTGCCTACGTTGAGCCCATGAGGTGTATGGGTATAGGCCACTCCTGTCTGGTGGAATTCAGAGTGTACAGTAGTGATGCAATTCAGCAATGTAGTTTGTCTATATTGGTACCAACAAAATGACAATAAATGGTAGACTTGTATAGATGTATAAGATTTTGTTTTGTATTGTCTCATCTCTCGGGGATTCTACTGGCCCATCCCAAAGAGCATGTGTAGAAGATTCAAATCAAGAGTTCAGGGCCTCCTAGAATTGGATGATATCTTACATAGTGACCCACATAAGGTGTTATCCCGCAAACCAGACCTTCGGCCTAGCAACAGAGAAGCACACACACTGTGCGTGTCCTTGGAATCGAACTCTTGATCTATTGAAACAAATTCCAACCCGAATATCAATTGGACTATTTCCTGGAGTTGTTTGTCTTATCCTTATTTATCAGGGACACAACTCTGTAGGCCTGAGCAGCAGAGTGACGCATACTTGAATTTACAAAAAGACCTTAGATTTGTTGTATATAAAATAATAAACAAACTAAAATCAAATAAATTTCGCCTAATATAATCAAATAAGTCGTAAGAATTTATAATTATCAATTGATAAAAGTCGAGTGTTATTCTGAGTTCCGACATTTTACATACTAACAAAAAAGCAAATTAAGAATACGTACTAATAAAAGAGCTTAGGATGATCAATTAGCAGATGAAGTGAATCAAGAACAATTATGATGCAAAAATGAAGAAAGTGATTGTCCACCAGCTGCCAAGTAAGTTTCTTTGTTACCTTGCCCAATACCTTAATCCTCTAACATAGTGTGTCCATTCATACATTTATTAAACATGTGATATGTACATAAACATGTATATGTGTTAGGTAACAAACATGTACATATGATATATATGTACATAAACATGTAAACATGTACATATATGATATTCAACAATTTCTTCTTTTCTTAGTGTTGTCATATGAAATAACAGTTCTTTTTTATGATATACGATACATGCTTCCTATATCAATTTACATCATAGGCAACCCTCACCGAGGGGCAGCGTTCATCATCTTGGTTGGAGATTCAGTTTCAATAAAGAGCGTTTTTCGGTGCACTAGTCTATCGCGTTTGCATAGAGTCTGAAGAGTAGCCAGATCGTTTCGCGATCTTAATACGCAACCATATCCTATTTATTTATAAGGGCCTTATTTTCACAAGCTCGAACTCGCGACCTCGTTTTTCTTTTTTACCAATATATCCATGTATATCTAAATTCATTACCATTCAATCGATCATCTTACCTACAAGTAGGCTCCACACCACTGACCAGCCCTACAAAAATCATTCATTTAATCTTCTAACTTCAAGAAGAGAAGAAACTGCTCCACAATTTACCAATATCCTTCCAACACTTATCCAAAAAAATGCAGAAGAAAGAACTTGTTTTCATTCCAGTCCCCTCTCCCTGGACATGCAATATCAGCCATGGAGTTTACAAAGCATTTGATTGAAAAAGACCAAGATTTTCAGTTACAATTCTTCTCATAAACTACCCTCTGAACCCTCTTCTGTTTCACATTCCCAACCAATTAGCTTCCTCAAATCCTAACATCCAAGTGATTAATCTTCCCCAAGTTGATCTACCCCCACCTGAACCCACTACCTCAATCGAGAAATTTGCTTCGTTTTCATAGAATCCCACAAATCCCCCATGTCAAAGATGCAATTCTTGGAAATATAGTGTCAAAGTCCATCCCACTTGCGGGGGTAATAGTTGATATGTTCTGTTCTTCAATGATTGATGTAGCAAATGAGTTTAGTGTCCCTTCATATGTGTTCTTTCCCTCTGGTCTTTCATTTTTTGGGATTTTTGCTTTGCCTACCAAATCATGCAACCAAATATGGTAGGGAATTTTTCATTTCTCAGATCCTGATTCTGTAATTCCATCTTTTGAGAATCCTGTTCCTTCAAGATTTCTGCCTACTTTTGCTTTTAAGAAGATGGTTTGCTCTGCTTTTTTATCTCATGCTTTGAAATAACAAAGAGGCAAAAGGGATTATCATTAACACTTTTGCTGAATTAGAACCCTATGCACTCAAGTCTCTTGAATCAGATCTTGAAACCACCAAAGATTTACACTCCTCGGGCCTTTGCTCAAACAAGAGGAGCCCAAAAACAGAGGGCCCCAAACGGAGAAAATCATAAATTGGCTTGATGATCAACCTGCTTCCTCTGTTATCTTCCTCTGTTTTGGAAGTAACGGAGGTTTTGAGCCACCCCAGTTGGCTGAAATCGCAAAAAGCACTAGAAAACAGCGGACAAAGATTCTTGTGGTCTATACGAAAACCTCCATCAAAGCATTTCCTTCCAACGATTCGTGAATATAATGAATTTTCCGAGGTATTACCAGAAGGGTTCTTGGAAAGAACAAAAAACAGAGGATTGGTGTGTGGATGGGCTCCACAGATAGAGGTTTTGTCTCATGAAGCAGTAGGTGGATTTGTGTCACATTGTGGGTGGAATTCCACAACTGGAGAGTGTGTGTAATGGGGTGCCAATTGCAGCGATGGCCAGTCTATGCTGAGCAGCAACTTAATGGTTTTCAGTTGGTTAAAGAATTGGATTAGCAGTGGAAGTGAAATTGGATTTATAGGATGGAGAATGGGGATCAGATTGTAATGGCGGATGATGAGATTGAGAAAGCCATAGGAAGCTTGATGGATGCTGAAAATCCAGTGAGGAAGAAAGTGAAGGAGATTAGTGAGTTAAGCAGACAAGTATGTTTGGAAGGTGGATCGTCTTTTCTTGCTATGGAAAGATTGATTGCTGATGTTTTAGTCAATGCACCGTGAAGAACTTTTGTGATTGTGGATGTATATTTTTGCTTCCAATTAGTTGTTATGCTATATTTTTTGTTTGTCCTTATTTTTCAATCAGGTATCATGCAATAATATTCAAAGAGGCAAAAGGGATTATTATACACACATTTGAAGGGTTGGAAGCGCATGCGATCAAATCTTTAGATTCGGCATTGGGAATGCCAAAGATTTATCCATCTTTGCTCAATCAGAATGCGAGAAAACTGTGAAATGGCTAGATGATGAACCGTTGGAGTCTGTAATTTTTGTGTGCTTTGGGAAGATGAGAGGTTTGAAGCCACCCCAGTTGGCTGAAATCGCTAAAGGCCTAGAGAACAGAGGCAAAGATCCGCCACAATTGGCTGACATCGTGAAAGCACTAGAGAACAGCGGGCAAGCTTCTTATAGTCTACGTAGAAACCTCCACCATGCCTCACAAGTATGATGATTTCCTTTTGGAGTATGATGATTCTAGATAGTGTTGTAGTTTGATGTGTATTGTGTTAAGTGTGAAGACAAATATTAGTAAAATTCTGTAATTAGAATATTTTAGTGTCAAATTTCCTTTTTGGTCGTATTTTTTGTATTTTTTTTAATTGTCTCCTCGATTTATTTTCTTATTGTTGCATTGTAATATTCTAGTACATGGAATAAAATAAAGGCAGGCTAGGGGTGTGGGTTTTGTCAGGGGTGTACAAAAATTCTAAAAACCGGACCGAATAACCGAACCGCACTGATCCAAACCGTTTAAAACCGAACCATGGTTTAACAGCCGGTTTACATGTGGAGGAAAAACCGGACTGTGTTTTCCGGTTTGGTTTCGGTTTTAAACAATTAAAACTGTCAAACCGGACCGGACCGGTTTACTATAATTATATATTAAAATTTAAATATTACATATATTATACAAGAAAAGAAACTTCTAGTCTCTGTCTTTGTCAAACCTAATTCCCCGGCCTTAATTCTGCAGTCTTCCCATTTTTGAGCGGTAGGGCTGCAGGAGGGACGGAGAGGAAGAGGAGAGAAAGAATGGTGTCCGGGTCAGGAATATGTGCTCGTCGGGTGGTGGTGGATGCTAGGCATCATATGTCGGGAAGATTGGCTTCGATTCTGGCCAAGGAATTGTTGAATGGACAGAAAGTAGTGGTGGTTAGATGCGAGGAAATGTGTCCCAGCGATTTCTGGCTGTCCATTGATGAAATTTGAGAGTGGGTACTCTGTGGAAACTGTGTTTGATGGAAGCAAGCTTGGGATTGAGCCTTACGCTCTGGTGGTGTCCAATGGGGAGCTGCTCATACTGGACTCTGCCAATAGCAATCTGTACAAGATTTCTTTTTCTCTACCCCTCTGTAAGTGTTAATCTCTTTGCGTTATTTTTGTGTTTTGGCTCCGGCATAAATTGGCCTTTCTTAATTCTTCATGTGTAATTTAAGTTACGCTTGATTCTGTAGGTTTGAAATTTTGGATGGTGTACATCTAATGTAGTTGTGGTGATTGAATGGCTGCTTCGAGCAGCTAAAATTGCATTTGTAAACCTTTTCTGTCATCACATTGTATTATGTACATCTAGTTGGGTGATTGAATAGCTGCATATGTAGACCTATTCTTTCTGTGCTTCTTTCTTGTAGTTGGCAAGCTAATTTCGTCATGATTTATGAATGCACATATTTTGTTCTAAATCGAATTATCCCTAAGCATGGTTAAAGCAGACTGCTTCTTTTAGGGAATCACAAACCGGGAACAAACTGGAACCAAACCGAACCAAACTGGACCGGTCAAACAGTTTGTTGACCGGTTCGGGTCCGGTTTCAGTTTGGTATTTTCCAAACCGTTACAAAAAGTTCGGTTTGTAATATGCCCAAAAACCGGCCGGACCGGACCATGTACACCCCTAGTTTTTGTCGGCCGTGAGTCTTTGCTTTGTGTTAGTCTTGCGGCTTGTCTCAATTGTTACCATTGATATCGGAGGTTGTGTTGTGTGCGATCAACATGGAGGATGGCAAGACGAATATCCAATGTTTCGACAGAAAACATTTTGGATATTGAAAATAACAAATAACCGATATGTTGTATGCATAGGAGTTGGAGGATGCAATACTAGAACATAAACTTCACACGGTGGAGGACAGAGAGTGGCATCACACGTCGCAAATGAAGCCACAACTTTTGGATTCATCAAGAGGTTATCCAACTTGTTTGAAAAGCCATTGAGTTCCAACAAAATTCGTCTTATTTGGAGGCTGTTTCAATTCTAGATGGCTGAGGGTGTTTCCGTGACTGAGCATGTGGCCGAGTTCAATCAGATTGTGAATCAATTGAATGCAATCACATACTCTTTGGATGATGAGTTGCTATCGCACTATTATTGATCTTTAGATCAGATAATTGGTCGACTACACTGTTGAGGTGATTCCGAGTCAAGAATGGATGACCCTCAACTATGTTCGTGACCATATCATTAGTGAGAGAATTCGCCGAAATGATCATGGTGAAGGGAGTAGGTCGGCATTAACCATTCAAAGAGGCCGAGACACTCAAAGGGTGGATAGCCGAGTAAGAATCAAATTCAAGGACGTATCAAGTCACGAAAGAAATATGAGATGGAGAGTTGGAATTGTAGAAAATATGGCCATTTGAAGCGTGAGTGTCAGGCGCCTAAGAAGATGATGAAAAAGAGGGATGTGCCTAGCTCGGTGAATGTGAAAACATAGGAGGATTCTGACGATACTTTAGTCCTTTATGTCGACAACCCTATTGAGTCATGGATTCTTGACTTAGGTGCATCCTTTCACTCTACCTCTTGGAAAGAATTGATGAATGATTTCATGTCTGGAGAATATGGAAAGGTATTTCTAGTGGATGGAAAGTTCTTACAGATTTCGAGCAAAGGCAATGTTAATATCAAGTCAAGATATTGTGGTAGATGGATATTGCATGATGTTTATTACATTCCTGGACTGAAAAAAGGAATCTAATTTTCTTAAGTCAATTAGACAAAATTAATTTTGGAGAAGGCTGCTAGAAAATAATAAAGGCGTCATAGTTATAGCACGAGGAACCAAGAAAGACACATTTTATCTAACAGATAATTCTGCAGACTTAACGGTAACGGTAGAGGCTGAGACAAATCCAATTTTGTGGCACAATAGATTAAGGCACATGAGTTATAAAGGGCTGAAGGTGTTGGCTTCAAAAGTTTGCTGCCGAGTATGCCATGCAAAGATTGCTTGTTCGTCAAACAAAATCACGCGAGTTTTTTAAAAGTGGTGGTGAGTTGGAGGGCAGGATGGATCTTGTGCATACAAATGTGTGGAGGCAAGCATCGGTTCAATCGCAAGGAGGTTTAAGATACGATGTGACATTCATTGATGATTCCACTCGAAAGTATTGGTTTTTTTCTCAAACATAAATCCAAAGTGTTTGAGGTTTTTTAAGAAGTGGAAAGCGGAGGTCGAAAATGAAACAGGTCGAAAATTGAAGTGCCTCAGGTCAGATAATAGCGACGAGTATAATGAAACCAACTTCAAGGCGTATCGTGCTGAGCAAAGAGTGCGGCTTGTGCGAACAGTCTCCAATCGGCTAAAATAAAATAAGACTGCCAACAGATGAATCGCAGCCTCAACGAGAGTGCGAGGGCAATACGGCTTCATGCTAAACTTTCAAAAAATTCTAGACAGAGGCGATTAACACGAGGACCTATCTTATCAATCGAAGTCCCTCGGTGGCTTTAGACTTCAAACTACTCGAGGAAAAGTGGTCGGATAAGAAGGTGTCTTTATCTCACTTGAAAGTCTTCGGATGTAGATTCTAAAAAAGAGACAAGTTAGATGCGAAGACGTAGAAGTGTATTCTCGTCGGGTACAGATCAAATTATTTTGGCTACAGACTTTGGATGAAAAAGGCCAAAAATAATTTGATCTCGAGACGCTGCTTTTAATGAAGATGATAAGTTTTCAAACCCAAAGGTGGATGAAGTGAGAGAGATTGATTTAGTTGAATTGAAAGCTCTGGAAGCTGAGGTTGAAGCCGAGGGGGCTGAGGCTGATAAAATTCATGAAAATAATGAAGGCGAACTCGATCAAGATGAGGAAAGTTTGTAAGAATCGGTGCTAAGAAAATTTACTCAGATTCGCAAGCCGAACACATATCTATCTTCTCTACATTATTTACTCTTGACCGACTCAGGTGAGTCCAAAGATTATAATAGGACCATAAATTCGAGTGATGCGGTTAAATGGGAGCAAGCGATTAAGGAGGAGTTACAATCACTAGAAAAAAATAATACTTGGACTGTAACTAGTCTGTCGGAAGGAAAAAAAACTGCTGAAAAAAATAAGTGTTCTGAATCAAAGAAGAGGCGAATGGAAATAAGCGGTATAAGATGAGATTGGTGGTCAAGGTTTTTTTTTTACAAAAGAAAGGAGTTGATTAAACGAGATATTCTCACCCGTCGTGAAGCCTACATCCATTCAGATTGTTTTCAGCATGGTGGTGGTTGAGAATTTGCATCTTGAATAACTTGACATGAAGTCGACATTTCTTCACGGTGATTTAGAGGAAGAAATTTATATGGTTTAGCCGTGCAAATTAAATAAAAGTTATATAGTTTGAAATAAGCTCCATGACAATGGTATAAACGGTTCAATAAATTCATGAGTAGTGGTGGAGTTAAACGAGTATATACGGATCATTGTTGCTACTTCAAGTTTTTCAGTGGTTCTTACACTATTTAGTTTTTGTATGTGATGACCTGCTTGATGCGGGAGCTAACATAAAGAAAATCGATGCGTTAAAGTGAGAGTTAGCACAAGAGTTTGAGATGAAAGACTTGGGTTCGACAAGTCAATTTCTAGTATGCGTATCTCTCGAGATCGAGTGGTAGAATCGTTGATCTTGTTACAAGAAAAATACATCAATAAGGTGTTGGATCAATTTTGTACGCAAGATGCTAAGCCAAGAAATACACCGTTGGTAGTACAAGCCAATTTGTCAAAAATTCAGTTACCAAAAAACGGAAGAGGAGTAGAATTATATAGACAAATGTACTGTATTCATCGGTCGTGGGCAGCCTCATGTGCGCCATGCCATGTACTAGACCTGACATAGCTCATACAGTGAGAGTAGTGAGTCGTTACATGGCAAATCCTGGTACCGCTCACTGGGTGGTGGTAAAATGGGTGCTACGATATTTGAAAGGTACTTCAAATCTTGCGTTATACTTAAAGAAAAATAATGCGAGACTTAAAGGTTTCATTGATGCAGACCTTGATGGTGATACAGACGGTTGGAAGAGTATGTTGGGTTATGTTTTTACGCATGGTGGTACGACAATAAGTTGGATGTCGAGATTTCAAAAATGTGTAGCAATTTTACGATGAAGGCTTAGTACGTCGCAATTTCGGAGGTTGGAAAGGAGATGGCAGAAAGTATCAAGATAGCAGGCCTCTCTTCACCAATAGCCAAAGTGCTTTACTATCGCAAAGAATCCGGTGTATCACTCAAAGACGAAGTATATTCAGCTGAAGTATCATTACATGCATGAATTAGTAGACGACATGACTTTTTCGTTGAAAAAAATTACGTGTGTGATAAATCCTGCAGACATGTTCACGAAAGTTGTCACCATGGAAAAATTGGTGTAGCCACGGTTGGATTCGAACAGTAGTTGGCTGAGTGTTGCTGACAAGAGTAGCAAACTTGTCTTCAAGTGGACAATTGTTATATGTGAAGACAAGTATTAAGAAAGTTTGTAAAAGGAATACTTTTCGTATCAAATATTCATTTTTGGTCGTATTTCTTTGCATTGTTTTTCTTAATTGTGTATGTGCTATTTATTTCCTTATTGTTGCATTTTCTCCTACATGGAAAAAAATAAGAACTGACCAGGAGTGTGGTTTTTGCACCGACCGTGAGTTGGTTTTTTCACAAAAACTAAACATGTTCTTCCTTTTTCTTGCATTGTTTTGCATTGTGTTTGTCTTGGAGCTTATTCTCAATTGTTACATATTCGTAGACAAACATGAGATTTTGTCTCGCATCGAAAAGTTAAACAGAAAATGCTTTCAAACATGTCTGCAAAAGGGACAATATTTTCTTTTATTACAAATTTCACCATTCACAAACATGTCATCGTCAACTTGATTCTGGCGACACAAAAATTGCAGGGCACCAAACAAATATAATAAAAAAAGGTCATGATAATTTAAAAAATTCTTATATCGTTGTCTTAAATCGCATAATAATAGCACATACAAATTGGCCGATCGTCAATTGCGTCACAAGCTCCTAGGGTGGATTTTATACTTAGGGCAAAATGTCAAATCTCTCATCTTTGGGACCCTATTATTCCAGCCTTAACAAGCATTATAGAGGATGCAAATCAGAAGTTTAGTGGTCTCTTAGGTTGGATGAGGACTTACGCAGTGACTCACATAAGGTGTCCTGCAAACCAGATCTTCGACATACGCAGTGATTCACACAAGGTGTCCTGCAAACCAGATCTTCGGCCTAACTGGAGTAGAACATCTACATTGTGTCTGTGTCTGAAATCGAACTTTTGAACTTTTGGAATAAATGTCAACCCAAGTACCAGATTAGAGACAGGTGGATTTTATACTTATCATTGCAGCGGAGGTAACCACAGTTATTATCGCAATCTGTGTCGCAATGGCCCAAGCTTGAATTGAATCCGTCTCCCTTCTCTTCAACAACCACCTTATTGCTCACTGCAGTTTCATCAAAGTAAAAGGTTAACAATTTATTTGGAAATTTCGATACACGGACACCGTCTCTTACACATAAAAGGTTGTATACACCATAACCTAAAACGATCTGGTCCTTCTATGGACCTTGCACAAACGTCGGAGCCTAGTATATTTGCATGTCTAAGAAAATGATTGCATATCCTCAACTTAGATTTGCAACATTCTCTAGTCCTCTTATTATACTGTTTGTGCTTCTTTTATGTTAATTCATACCATGGACTATGGCATAATGAGGCTTCGTCAATTTTTTTTCCTAATCTTTATTTTTTCCGTAAGTTTTTGTATTCCATTACACAACAATTTGAAAAACAAGAAAAATACTCTTAAATATATTAAAGTATTTTTTTTGACAAAATAAAAAAGGGAAGACTTACATCAGTTGCCTACAGTATATTCGAGTATATGTTTTCATACAATAACATAATGAAGGAGATGAATTATTGGATTTGCAAGATAAAGCTAAGTACTATACTGAGATTCTACACTGTTGCACCACGAGAATCATGTTTTACTCAAAGAAAATGATATGAACCCCACAGAGAAATGGTTTAGAATTGGGGTTGGTGATTGGCATAATGTCATTTGGGGATTGCAAAAAAGAGGGATAGGAGGGGAAGGGCGGCTGCTGGGAGTGGTGAAGGGCAGTTGGGGAAGAAGATGGTGAGGGAGTTTGATTTATAGATTTTATAGATAGTGTATGATTCTATTGTTGAGTTCATTTAGAATCAATTTCTACAAATAAGTAAGTTTTCTGGTAAGGCGTTAGCAACTATTCTATAGACTGCTGTATCAGAACATACAATGTACAAGTCTACAGAGTATACAAATTCAGCACTGCTCCATGCCACAATTCCTCAGCTTCCCCCTACAAGAATGGTGCCACAACATCGACCCTCAGCTCATCAGGTACCTGTAGCAGCCGTAAATTATTCTCAACCTCCTTCAACCATGCCTCTGCCTCATCCGAATCAGATCTTTCCTTGAAGGTCGGAACATGAGCTCTCTTCATCTCCTAATAAAATATCTGATGCCAAGCTGTGGCGGTGGACGAGGCGGTGGTGTCTGATACTGCTGCTGCTATTGCTGATGAGCCAGTACCTGCGCTGTGCATCTGTCAAAGCCTGGAGTAACACATTCCGATCACCGCTGTTGCCGTTTCCGTTGTTATCTCTCCTTGACGGCATTTTGCTATAACATTTCAAGTTTATAGATTTACATATTAATAATTCGGAAATAATTAAACGGAAATTTACAGTAATCGGGTCTGAGGGTATGCGAAGGGCGAAAATGGAAACTTACATAAAACAGCTAAGTAAAACGACATAATATATTCTCAATACGCGTACCCCACCCGATCGTCACTTAAGTTTCTTGTCGTAACTTATTTTTAAGTCCATACATAATATCAGCACCCTAAATCTAAAAACGTGACTTAAGGACAAAATCATACTTAATTACTAAAATCATGGTCTAGATCTATGTTTCCGCTGTGGATATAGAGCCATGCTCCTATACCACTTGTAGCGACCAGTCACAAGCCCTAGTACTCGAAACGACTCATCCGCCGTATTTTGCTACGGAAAACACAAGACGTCAAAATCTATACAAATGCACGTCAACAATGTGACAAAAACCGATGTCAGCGGAAGACATAAAATTAATCCTCGAAATTATCATTGATAATATTCAACAAAAGTCTAGGCAAAATAAACGATACAATGATCTTACATGTCCGAAAGAGATAAACTAAGTCTCCATAAAATACATAAATCTGAAACTCATAACTCATCTAAACCAATCATCTGAACTATCCTCGAAATAGTCACAAGCGGTCAAAATCCTCACTCCGAATCATTCTCGACATCTTGACTATCCGAAAAAGAATGAGAAAGTATAGTATGAGCGACACTCGCCCAGCAAGAAGTAATCTTAAAATATTTACCATGAGATCATATACGAAGAAGCAAGGGCTATAAAAAATAATTAACAGTATAGAAATAACATGCTTCTTGTTAGCAAATAAAATTACTAAATTTTCCCTAAACATGCAAAGACATATTCAACGGATAAAGTCAACAAAGTCACGTATCTTTAGCCAATCAAATGTTAGTCCAAGTCAGTATATGATGCAATTTTCCAAAATCGATGCAATGCCGAGTCAAAACTACATTTTCCAAAGTCCAAATCCAAATCCGGTTAAACCGGTCCAAAGTCGATATCCAAATCCAAGTCCAACGCAATTGCTATGTCACTTTCCCAATTGACTTATACCGTAAGACTTACGAATTGATCCCCCAATAATCAATATGCCTCGGCGCTCTATATTAAAATAGCAAATATGCCGAGGCACTCTAATGGCGGCCAATATGTTCGAGCACTCTATATCAAATAGTCGATATGATAGGACGCTCTGTTTGTTTGGAATCAATCCAGCTTAACAATATGTTTCACATTGTAGGGGTGAATTTTCAAAATATGCAATGCAATGTCCAAAATTCCAAAATTTTTCAAAATGATATTTTCCAAAATTACCGAAAATTCAATGTCGACAATGTCAATAGTAAAATATAACAAATAGCACCAAATAATCCAATGTATTCTGATAATAAATTTCCCATCTCATCCGCATACATATATACGAACATATGCCTACGCCCATACATGTACATATAAACGTATATACGTATATGTACCTGCGTCGACCCACTTTTCTCCTGGCCCACTATCAAACTCACCTCATTTCACCTCCACCATCCTCAACCCCCTACTGTCCATCACCATCATACACCCCACCCCTAACTCCTTCAGCCCAGCCTCGTTTCTCCATTTCCAAACCGAAACTACACTCAACCCACTTCCTATACATCGTTCTCCCTCCAAAACGCACACCATCCATCTTTCTTACACCTAACACCTCAAACAGCTAAAATTTTTCATGCTTAACACACTGCCGCAAAAATCACCTCAGAACTCACCCTCACGCGTCTCACGTGCCTCACGCGCAGGGCAAAGCACGGCCATGCATGAGCCTCACGCGCCGCCACTAAGCCGACACCCCGACCACCAGAGTTCTCCTTTTTCAATTCCAAGCCTATTCCACCCTCAAACTATCCAAAAATCCCAATTTTTACCAATTTCAAATTTGTGCAAAATCCGACCAGAATACCTTATAATATAAAGACACCACTCAACTCATATATACATAAAACAAACCCTCAGGCATTGTGTTTTTCTTCTATACTACCACCTATACCCATAAATATATATACTCAGCCCACACATATATAACAACGAAGTTTTCAATTTCATTTATACGTTATATATAATATTATATATATATATATTATATATATATATATATATATATTATATATGTGAGTGTGTGTATATATATATTGTGTGTGTGTATTTCCATAAACTTACAAACCATATAATAAATATGTAAACCTACAACCATGTACCCTCAATTTCTATAACTTTTCACCCCACTGACCACATGAACTACTCGGCCCTCACACCCAAAAAAAAAAAATTTGTATACACATATATACATAAGTTTATATATTCATGAAAACAAAAATATAACATGCATAATCTAAATGAATATTAAAATTATAACAAATGTTTTGCAAAAATCATAGCAAATGTAATGAGATTTCTTACGTTGCTTGAATTATACTATACCGTAGTTGGAATCGAGGTTGGATTTGAACCAAACCGTCTTCTTCTTCTCTTTTTTTCCCCTCTCTTTTTCCTCCCTCTTTTTCTCCTCTCTTTTCCCTCTCCTTCACTCATGGCTCCTCAGCACTTCTTCACAAAACTTTTTTTCCATTCCTACTGTAACCCGCTGAGTGTAATGGAAAACGTAACGGGGTTATTCACTTATTATAATGGGGGTTATGTAGATGAGAATTATAGTGTATTTAGCGGAATAGGGGTTATGGTAAGATAGAGGGGTAGTGGATGTTGGAAATATAGAATGAGAATATAGAAATCACAAGGAATCAAAGCCGAGACGTGACAAACTTGTCACTGTCCTTAAAGCAATTTTGCTTCTACCGGTGAGCAAGGCAGTATTCAAGCAAATACTTCCCAGGATATAACGGCTATCTTTCTTCCCTTTGCTCTAGAGAGAAAGAATGAACTTGCTTGTTGAAGGTAGAGAAAGAGAAGAAAGAGATCAAAATAGTGCTGAGAACTCACACTTTTGCAAAAGATAATTGTGTATATTGAAAGTAGCAAGATCTTCTATATATAGACCTTAGAAGTGTTAAAAACCCTCTTTGAAATCAATCTCAGCCTTATTCTAACCTCCAAGAGCCGTTGATTACCGTTCATAGACGAAGAGAGATGATTCTTGGATTAAAAGCTGCAACTTCTGATGAACAGTTCTGTCTGTTGGACATCGATCGATACATCGATCGATCGATGTCACTTCGATCGATCGATGTGATCGATCGAAGTCGAACAGACTACTTCGAACTCTCACTTCGATGTCACTTCGATCGATCGATGTTACTTCGATCGATCGATGTTACTTCGATCGATCGAAGTCATCGATCGAAGTCCTCAGATCCATATCGATCTCTAACGTTGATCGATCGATGTACATCGATCGATCGAAGTTAGAGATCGATGTCCAACTGAGGCTAACCCAGCTTTCTACGCTCCATACCAATCTCTCGACCGACCTCATACACGCTCTGTATAAGTTTGGAGCACATGAAAATGTACTTTAACGTACTTTTTCTAACAGTGGAAAGTTAATAGAATTAAGTAATGATAATTGAATTTTTTTTTATTATTATTGCAGGACACACAATACTTTTTTTCCATGCAGAAGGGGTTGATCACGCAGCGTGACCATGTCGGTTGGAGATTCAGTTTTGTTTCCTTTTTTTTTAAAAAAAAAAAAAATTGGAGAGAGGAATCGAACTCAAGATCCGAGTTGGGATAAATGATACTCAACCGCTAGACCTAAAGGTTTTTCGCCAATTTTGTTTTCTTTTTACCAATATATATCCAATACATATATCTTAAATTCATTGCATTCAATCGATCATCTTACCCACAAGTAGGCTTACAAAAATCATCATGTAATCTTCTAACTTCAAGAAGACGAGAAAACTACCAGAGAATTGCTCCACAATTCACCAATATCCTTCCAACACTAGTCCAAAAAATGCAGAAGAAAGAACTTGTTTTCATTCCAGTCCCCTCTCCCGGACATGCAATATCAGCCATGGAGTTTACAAAGCGTTTGATTGAAAAAGACCAAAGATTTTCAGTTACTTTTCTTCTCATGAACTTACCCTCTGAACCCTCTTCTGTTTCACACTCCAACCAATTAGCTTCCTCAAATCCTAACATCCAAGTGATTAATCTTCCCCTAGTTGATCTATCCCCACCTGAACCCACAACCTCATTCGAGAAATTCCTTTCTGTTTTCATAGAATCCCACAAATCCCATGTCAAAGATGCAATCTTGGAACATGTAGTGTCAAAGTCCATCCCACTTGCTGGGGTAATAGTTGATATGTTCTGTACTTCAATGATTGATGTAGCAAATGAGCTTAGTGTCCCTTCATATGTGTTCTTTCCCTCTGGTCTTTCAACTTTGGGATTTTTGTTTTACCTTCCAAATCATGCAACCAAATATGGTAGATATTTTTTCATTTCTTCAGATCCTGATTCTGTAATTCCATCTTTTGAGAACCATGTTTCTTCAAGGTTTCTGCCTACTTTTGCTTTTAAAGAAGATAGTTGCTCTGCTTTTTTATCTCATGCTTTGAAATACAAAGAGGCAAAGGGATTATCATTAACACGTTTGCTGAATTAGAACCCTATGCACTCAAGTCTCTTGAATCAGATCTGGAAACACCAAAGATTTACACTCTCGGGCCTTTGCTCAAACAAGGGGCCAAAAACAGAGGGCCCCAAACGGGAGAAAATCATAAACTGGCTTGATGATCAACCTTCTTCCTCTGTTATCTTCCTCTGCTTTGGAAGTAATGGTGGTTTTGAGCCCCCCAGTTGGCTGAAATCGCAAAAGCACTAGAGAGCAGGGGGAAAGATTTGTGGTCTATACGAAAACCTCCACAAAAGAATTTCCTTCTGGCAATTCCTGAATATAATGAATTTTCCGAGGTATTACCAGAAGGGTTCTTGGAACGAACAAAAAACAGAGGATTGGGTGTGGATGGGCCCCACAGATAGAGGTTTTGTCTCATGAAGCAGTAGGTGGATTTGTGTCACATTGTGGGTGGAATTCCACACTGGAGAGTGTGTGTAATGGGGTGCCAATTGCAGCATGGCCAGTCTATGCTGAGCAGCAACTTAATGGTTTTCAGCTGGTTAAAGAATTGGGATTAGCAGTGGAAGTGAAATTGGATTATCGGATGGACAATGGGGATCAGATTGTAATGGCGGATGAGATTGAGAAAGCCATAGGAAGCTTGATGGATGCTGAAAATCCAGTGAGGAAGAAAGTGAAGGAGATTAGTGAGATAAGCAGACAAGTATGTTTGGAAGGTGGATCGTCTTTTCTTGCTATGGAAAGGTTAATTGCTGATGTTTTAGTCAATGCACCGTGAAGAAATTTTATGATTGTTGTTTTTTTTTTCTTTTTTTGGTTCCATTTATCTTTTGCTTTTAATAAAGATGGTTATTCTGCAATTATGTCTCATGCAATAATATTCAAAGAGGCAAAAGGGATTATCATACACACATTTGAAGGTTAGGAAGCGCATGCGATCAAATCTTTAGAATCGGAATTGGGAATGCCAAAGATTTATCTGGTTGGATCTCTGCTCAATCAGGAGGAGGATATAAAAAGGGGGGCGCGAACCGCTAGAAAACCGTGAAATGGCTGGATGAACCGGAACGGGATTCAGTGACGCACAGCGAGGGGGATGCGGGTGACGCCACTAATGGATGGCTGACACGTGTTCCCCAACAAAAAAAAATGCAAAGTTGGACACGTGTCAGCCACCTATTGGTGGCGTCACACGCGTCTCCCCTCTAGTGCGTCACCGAATCCGTTCCGGGATGAACAACCGTCAGAGTCTGTAATTGCTTTGGGAGCACGCGAGGTTTTGAGCCGCCCCAGTCGGCTGAAATCGCGAAAGCATTAGAGAACAGCGGGCAAAGATTCCGGATAGGATCCTGCAAGGTAAACAATGAGGCCATCTTGCAAAGGTCAAAAATGAGGCCGCGAATCCGGTGGCGTCATGTTACACCCCGTGACTTTTAAGCACGACTTTCAACACTCTAGGTCAACCTTAAGTGCAACTTAATTAATTATGTAGTTTACGAGACTTAGTTGCACAAAACATAGAAGAACAAAAGAAAGGGGTTAAAAGTAGAATTAAAAGAAACTAAGGGTAATTACTTAAAAGGTCCCTACTAGGAGTTAAGGGAGTTACACCACACTTTGGTATAACTCCCCATTGGCCATAAGGGGGGGACGGTTTTAACATCACAAAAGAAGAAGGAAAACCGCAGGAATTGAGAGAGAAGAGAAAAGGGAGAGGAGAAGAAGAAGAGTGGAAGGAGAAGGAAGGATAAAGGCCATTCTAGGTTCAATTCTCATCAAGATTCTGCAGTAAATCCGTAAGCTTATCTAGAATTCAAGGCAAGTAATCTTTCTATACGCTTTATGTAAATTTTTATACCTTTGGCCCTATGTTCTTACAAAGAGAAAATATGAATCACACATTAGTATTCTTGTCTTGTCTATCATACATGCTTGTTATATGTAAGTCTTGTTGCTAATTGCGTAAAGACTTGTTCTTTGGGCCAAATTTCTGGAAAAGTTGTGCAGTACTTGTTGTTAGTCAACCATGCCCATGATAGTATATATGTTGATGTGTTTCTTGCCTTGCTCTACTCTTGTGTTGATTGTATACACTTAGATGTCGAGAGTAAGTGCAGGAAATTGAGGGATGAGTGATGATATTGTTGGAGTCTTGTTGGTTGGGTATTGTTGATGATAACTCTTGAAGGTGGTGAATGAATGAAGATTTAGTGTGGATCTTGTTAGACATTCAATAAGTGTCAATTCATGATTAGATGTATGTTAAGTGTGATGAATCTAGTTGTTAAGATGGATCTTTAAGTGTTGAATCTGGAAGGGTTGAAGAAGAAAGGAGTTGGGTGGAAGTTACTGCAGAAAAACTGCAGTTTGGCATCGTCAGAACACTTCGAACGCCTACATGAGGCGCTTCATGTCACTATAGGCGCTTCATGTAGCGTTCCAAGTGTCCTGGAGCTTTCCCGTACAGAAAAACTGCAATTTAGAACCGTCAGAACACTTCGAACGCCTACATGAGGCGCTTCATGTCACATTAGGCGCTTCATGTGGTGTTCAATGTGTCCTGAATCATCCCCGAACACTTCGAACGCCTACATGAGGCGCTTCATGTCCCCATTAGGCGCTTCAAGTGGTGTTCCAAGTGTTCTGGAAGTCTTTTTGACCCTTTAAGCGCCCTATGTAAGTGTAGTAACTTTATACACTTCTTTTGAACATAAAATGCAAGGGTATTTGAGGTATATTTGAGGTGTGGATGGTAAGTTGATCAAGTTAGAATAAGATTGAATCTTGAGTGAGTTTGTGACAAGAATGGGCTTGGAATAACACGACCATAGAGTGTGTGAGGTGCAAGGCCGTATGCTTGATAGGCATGATGTATGTGTGTGTGTTACATGTTGATATGAAGCTATTTGTGCATCCTGCATCATGACATGGGCACTTGCATTTGATTTGAGATATGTTTTGCAAAAGAACAAGAAAGGTTTAAAGTTTTCGAAAGACAAAATGGCTGCTGGTTGATCACAGGGTATAAAGAGTCACGTTTGCGAAAGCAGGGTATAAAGAGCGTGATCTGTGAATCAACAGCAGGGTATAAAGTATGTTATGGGGCCGTGGACCTATCAGCACGGAAAATGAAGTATTTTATGGGGCCGTGGACCTATCAGCACGGATATATGATATATGTAATGGGGCCGTGGACCTTTCAGCACGGATATATGTTATATGTAATGGGGCCGTGGACCTTTCAGCACGGATATATGTTATATGTAATGGGGCCGTGGACCTTTCAGCACGGATATGTTATATGTAATGGGGCCGTGGACCTTTCAGCACGGATATATGATGGCTGTGGGCTGATCACCCACAGGGTATAAAGTTCTGCTACGCGAAGAATATGATATGTAAAGTGATGAAATGTTTTGTGAAATGGCATGCATGACATGTTTATGGAAGAAGACATATGCATGGGTGTTGTGTGTGATTTTAAAGAAGTACATGCATCATGGTACACGAAGCATAAGACTTGACATGCAAGAAACGTGATTAGTTTATGACTTGCTTATGTGATACGTTGTTTTAATGCATGTTGGTTCTCGTATCTGTGTTCACATATGTGCTTTATCTGTTTTGAGAAGTTCTTATTAAGATGTCATTTGCTAACCCGAGCACCTTATTTTGGGCAATGTTTTATTCACTGGTGACTCGACGTGTGTGATTCCGTAAGGTGTATAGACGGGTTACTTGCTGGCGAAGTTTTCGCTAAGAACAATCATTCTGTTCCTTTTCAGGTGAGCCTGAATATGAGTTGATATTTATCGAAGATGACGGCGAGTGGGCTCAATGGGACGATGGACAAGGGAATAGATAGATGCTGGATTATTCTGTTTAAGTTTGGAGACTCATTGTTATTATGTTGTTCTAAAACTTCTGTTGGCTAGATGAACAAACAGTTTGTTTTTATTTCCGCTGCATTTTATGGATGTTTAATGACGATGAAGGTTTAAGTTTTATGACGTTTCCGCTGGTTTTAGTATCTTACCTTATGAAGAATGTACGCATGATCTGCTTGACGCTTCGTAGTTCTCGTAGTAGGCTACGGCGGGTGCACTGGTTCCGATAACGGTATCGGGCTGGGGCGCTACAGGTGGTATCAGAGACCAGGCTTCAGATCTAGATCGGAAATTTAGGTTCGTGATTTTTAGACTCTTAAGCTATGATTCTCCCTTAAGGTTGATCCTTAGTTATAAGTACTGATCTCTTTAGTGGTTAAGTATGATCTGGGGTTGGGTGTGTGCGAGCGCGTATATCATTTAAATTTCTATAATAATTTAAATTGTCAGACCCCATTGATCTCTTGGATACAACTTTGTGATGCTTTTCTGAAGTATTACGTGCCCAAGACAGCGATCTTAGACAAGATAAGGGCGTTCGACGGGCTAAAACAGAGTCGGATGATAATGTCGGAGTATGCCGACCATGTCCATGCTTTGGGTAAGTTGCTCCTTTGATTATGCCTGATAATCGCTTAAAGATGACAAAGTTGGAGCGAGGTTCGGACTCAGGAATTCAGTCAGCAATTGTAAGCGCATGGATGAGAACCAACGAGGACATGATGGATGCATGCCTCTGCGTCGAGAGTGATTCTCGTAGAGTGGCGGCAAGAGCAGCTAGCACAGGAGGAGCTGAAAGAGGCAAGAGGCCAAGAGAGGATGTGAGAATTGGTGGAAGACCCGGACGTTGGGTCAAGATTCCGAAGAGAGGCCCAGTTGGAAATTTTCAGAGACTGCCACCCCAGAATCAAGTAAGTCAGCAGGCTGTAGGAGTTTGTCCACATTGCAACAGGAACCACGTTGGAGAATGTAGGAAAGTGGCTGGAGCATGTTTCCGATGCGGTCAAGTGGGTCACATGGTTAGGGACTGCCCGGAGATGAAGAAAAATAATCCTGGAGAGGCGGCTCAGCAGCCGAGAGCGAAGCCTAGAGCAAATGCCCGTGTACATCTCATGACGGATACGGATGTGCAGGAGGCTACCGACGTAGTAGCAGGTGCGATTTTAGTAAATAAGGTACCTGCCAACGTGCTCTTTGATAGCGGCGCAAGCCACTCCTTCGTAGCAAAGAGATTCACTAAACACCTGAGTAGTCTGCCTGAGTGGTTAGAAACTCCGTATCGTGTTCAAGCGGCCGGAGATCAAATTATGGTTTCGTATCATCGGTACCGGGATTGTGAATTGGAGTTTGAAGGACAAACATTCCCTGCCACACTGATCCCTATTCAGATGTATGACTTTGATGTCATATTAGGAATGGACTGGTTAGCCAAGAATCACGCTAATATTGATTGTCGGTTGAAGCAAGTGACAATCAAGAATGCTAGGATGGAGGAGGTAATATTTCAAGGAGATGCGGAACGAAAGAAGTACCCAAAAAGGTGTACGTGTCGGTTGCACAAGCGCGCAAGGCATTAAGGAAAGGTGCTGAGGGATTCTAGTGTATGCCATGGATGTTACTCAGGAGTACGTCTATTGAGCAAATTCCAGTGGTCAATGAATTCCTTGATGTGTTTCCGGAAGATTTACCAGGAGCACCCCGAGGGAAGTTGAGTTCGAGATCAACTTGATTCCAGGGACAGAACCTATTTCTAAAGCTCCTTATAGAATGGCTCCGGCAGAATTGAGAGAGTTGAAGGAACAACTGCAGGAGTTATTGGACAAGAAGTTTATCCGCCCTAGTGTATCGCCTGGGGAGCACCTGTTTTGTTTGTAAAGAAGAAAGATGGTAGCATGAGGCTTTGTATCGATTATAGAGAGTTGAATAAAGTTACCATCAAGAATAAGTATCCTCTCCACGAATTGAGGACTTGTTTGACCAGCTCAAGGTGCTAAAATCTTCTCTAAAATTGACCTCCGATCAGGATATCATCAATTACGAGTGAAGGCCGAGGACATCGCAAAGACAGCTTTCCGCACAAGGTATGGTCACTATGAATTTTTAGTGATGCCATTTGGATTGACAAATGCCCCTGCGGCTTTTATGGATCTTATGAATACCGTCTTTCGAGAACAGTTGGATAAGTTTGTAGTGGTATTCATAGATGATATCCTTGTGTATTCTCCTGACGAGCAAACTCACACTGAGCATTTGAGAACCGTACTAGGCATTTGAGGCAGAAACAACTTTATGCAAAGTTTAGCAAGTGTGAGTTTTGGTTAAGAAGTGTAGCTTTCCTGGGTCATGTGATATCAGAAGAGGGGATTGCTGTTGACCCGAAGAAGGTGGAAGCTATAACTGAATGGCCTAGACCTACAATGTCACCGAAGTGCGAAGTTTCTTGGGTCTAGCGGGTTATTACAGAAAATTTGTTGAGGGATTCTCAAGAATTGCCGTACCTCTCAGTCGCCTTACTCAAAAGAAGTCCAAGTTTGAGTGGACGGCGGAATGCGAGCAAGTTTCACGGAGCTTAAAAGAGATTAACGACAGCTCCAGTATTGGCTCAACCCTCTGGAACGGATGGATTTGTGATTTATAGTGATGCGTCAAAGAACGGGTTAGGTACGTAAATTATAGTATAAGGTTATGATCTTATATACCATTAAGTTTAGACTAACACCTTGTTTGTAGGTTGTGTTTTAATGCAAAACGAACGAGTCATCGCGTATGCCTCAAGACAGCTAAAGCCTTATGAACAAAACTATCCCACACATGATCTTGAACTTGCCGCGGTTGTGTTCGCCTTGAAGATTTGGCGGCATTATTTGTATGGAGAGAAGTGCGCGGTATTCACGGATCATAAGAGTCTAAAGTATTTGTTCTCAGAAGGAATTGAATATGAGGCAGCGGAGATGGTTGGAATTGCTAAAAGACTATGACCTAACTATTCATTATCACCCGGGAAAGGCTAACAAGGTAGCCGACGCCTTAAGTAGGAAGTCCAGCCATGCACGACAATCACCATTGGAAAGAGAGATGGAGGAGTTTGGTTTAGATTTGATTGAATCCACGGTGAATGTTTTGACAGCCTTGACTATCACCCCGAGTTTGATTGATCGGATAAAGGAGGCACAGAAGAGGATAAGGCTTTAAGTGAGATAATGGAAAGGGTGAAACATAGTCCAGTTGAAGGATTTCGGACTAAGGATGATGGGAGCTTATGGTTTAGGGAAAGATTATGCGTGCCGGATGTTGACGAACTTAGGAAAGAAGTTTTGCAAGAAGCTCATAATTCAAGGTTATCGATACACCCCGGTAGCACCAAGATGTATAGAGATCTCAAGCGATACTATTGGTGGTCCGGGATGAAAAGACATATTGCGGAATTCATAGAGAGGTGTTTAGTGTGTCAACAAGTCAAAGCGGAACACCAGCGGCCCGGTGGATTGTTGATGCCGTTGGAAATTCCGGAATGGAAATGGGAACATGTCACAATGGATTTTGTAGCCGGATTACCAAAGACAAGAAGTGGATGTGACATGATTTGGGTTATCGTGGACCGTTTAACAAAGTCTGCCCATTTCCTACCCGTTTCAAGTGAGACACCTCTCGACAAACTAGTGTGAATGTGTATATGGAGAACATAGTGAGCTTACATGGTGTTCCGGTAAGTATAGTATCCGACCGAGACTCACGGTTCACATCTAAGTTTTGGACAGCATTTCAAGAAGCCATGGGTACAGAATTAAGGTTGAGTACGGCATATCATCCCCAAACTGATGGACAGTCCGAGCGGACAATTCAAACCTTGGAAGATATGCTAAGAGCTTGCGTGCTGGATTTCAAAGGGAGTTGGGATGGAATGGTAAAGCTGATGGAGTTTTCTTATAACAATAGTTACCACAGCGCAATTGATATGGCTCCTTTTGAGGCTTTGTATGGAAGGAAATGTAGGTCCGGTTTATTGGGACGAAGTGGGCGTGAGGACCATCACGGGACCTGAGCTATTAGAAAACGTTAGAGAAGGTGAAGGTCATTCGGGAAAGACTCAAGACGGCTCAGGACCGTAGCAAGAGTTGGGCAGATTCCAAACGACGACCATTGGATTTTGATGTGGGTGATAAAGTTTATTTGAAGGTATCACCTACGAAGGGCGTCATGAGGTTTGGAGTAAAAGGCAAGCTAAGCCCTCGTTTCATTGGTCCCTATGAAATACTTGAGAAGGTAGGAGCCTTGGCATATAGGTTGGCATTACCTCCGGTGTTGGCGCAAGTTCACAATGTATTCCATGTGTCACAATTGAGAAAGTACGTGGCGGATAGTCATGTACTTGAAGCTCAACCTTTGGAACTCAAGGACGATGTTACATATGAGGAAGTACCCGTGAAAATTGTGGATCGAAAGGATCAAGTGTTGAGGAAGCGAGTGATCCCGTATGTAAAGGTTCAATGGAGCAATCACACGGAACGTGAAGCCACTTGGGAGCTCGAAGAACAAATGCGGGAGAAGTATCCTCAGCTCTTCAACTAAGGTACGTAAGTTTCGAGGACGAAACTTTTTGTAAGGGGGGTGGAATGTTACACCCCGTGACTTTTAAGCACGACTTTCAACACTCTAGGTCAACCTTAAGTGCAACTTAATTAATTATGTAGTTTGAGACTTAGTTGCACAAAACATAGAAGAACAAAAGAAAGGGGTTAAAAGTAGAATTAAAAGAAACTAAGGGTAATTACTTAAAAGGTCCCTACTAGGAGTTAAGGGAGTTACACCACACTTTGGTATAACTCCCCATTGGCCATAAGGGGGGGACGGTTTTAACATCACAAGAAGAAGGAAAACCGCAGGAATTGAGAGAGAAGAGAAAAGGGAGAGGAAGAAGAAGAAGAGTGGAAGGAGAAGGAAGGATAAAGGCCATTCTAGGTTCAATTCTCATCAAGATTCTGCAGTAAATCCGTAAGCTTATCTAGAATTCAAGGCAAGTAATCTTTCTATACGCTTTATGCAAATTTTATACCTTTGGCCCTATGTTCTTACAAAGAGAAAATATGAATCACACATTAGTATTCTTGTCTTGTCTATCATACATGCTTGTTATATGTAAGTCTTGTTGCTAATTGCGTAAAGACTTGTTCTTTGGGCCAAATTTCTGGAAAAGTTGTGCAGTACTTGTTGTTAGTCAACCATGCCCATGATAGTATATATGTTGATGTGTTTCTTGCCTTGCTCTACTCTTGTGTTGATTGTATACACTTAGATGTCGAGAGTAAGTGCAGGAAATTGAGGGATGAGTGATGATATTGTTGTAGTCTTGTTGGTTGGGTATTGTTGATGATAACTCTTGAAGGTGGTGAATGAATGAAGATTTAGTGTGGATCTTGTTAGACATTCAATAAGTGTCAATTCATGATTAGATGTATGTTAAGTGTGATGAATCTAGTTGTTAAGATGGATCTTTAAGTGTTGAATCTGGAAGGGTTGAAGAAGAAAGGAGTGTGGGTGGAAGTTACTGCAGAAAAACTGCAGTTTGGCATCGTCAGAACACTTCGAACGCCTACATGAGGCGCTTCATGTCACTATAGGCGCTTCATGTAGCGTTCCAAGTGTCCTGGAGCTTTCCCGTACAGAAAAACTGCAATTTAGAACCGTCAGAACACTTCGAACGCCTACATGAGGCGCTTCATGTCACATTAGGCGCTTCATGTGGTGTTCAATGTGTCCTGAATCATCCCCGAACACTTCGAACGCCTACATGAGGCGCTTCATGTCCCCATTAGGCGCTTCAAGTGGTGTTCCAAGTGTTCTGGAAGTCTTTTTGACCCTTTAAGCGCCCTATGTAAGTGTAGTAACTTTATACACTTCTTTTGAACATAAAATGCAAGGGTATTTGAGGTATATTTGAGGTGTGGATGGTAAGTTGATCAAGTTAGAATAAGATTGAATCTTGAGTGAGTTTGTGACAAGAATGGGCTTGGAATAACACGACCATAGAGTGTGTGAGGTGCAAGGCCGTATGCTTGATAGGCATGATGTATGTGTGTGTGTTACATGTTGATATGAAGCTATTTGTGCATCCTGCATCATGACATGGGCACTTGCATTTGATTTGAGATATGTTTTGCAAAAGAACAAGAAAGGTTTAAAGTTTTCGAAAGACAAAATGGCTGCTGGTTGATCACAGGGTATAAAGAGTCACGTTTGCGAAAGCAGGGTATAAAGAGCGTGATCTGTGAATCAACAGCAGGGTATAAAGTATGTTATGGGGCCGTGGACCTATCAGCACGGAAAATGAAGTATTTTATGGGGCCGTGGACCTATCAGCACGGATATATGATATATGTAATGGGGCCGTGGACCTTTCAGCACGGATATATGTTATATGTAATGGGGCCGTGGACCTTTCAGCACGGATATATGTTATATGTAATGGGGCCGTGGACCTTTCAGCACGGATATATGTTATATGTAATGGGGCCGTGGACCTTTCAGCACGGATATATGATGGCTGTGGGCTGATCACCCACAGGGTATAAAGTTCTGCTACGCGAAGAATATGATATGTAAAGTGATGAAATGTTTTGTGAAATGGCATGCATGACATGTTTAGAAGAAGACATATGCATGGGTGTTGTGTGTGATTTTAAAGAAGTACATGCATCATGGTACACGAAGCATAAGACTTGACATGCAAGAAACGTGATTAGTTTATGACTTGCTTATGTGATACGTTGTTTTAATGCATGTTGGTTCTCGTATCTGTGTTCACATATGTGCTTTATCTGTTTTGAGAAGTTCTTATTAAGATGTCATTTGCTAACCCGAGCACCTTATTTTGGGCAATGTTTTATTCACTGGTGACTCGACGTGTGTGATTCCGTAAGGTGTATAGACGGGTTACTTGCTGGCGAAGTTTTCGCTAAGAACAATCATTCTGTTCCTTTTCAGGTGAGCCTGAATATGAGTTGATATTTATCGAAGATGACGGCGAGTGGGCTCAATGGGACGATGGACAAGGGAATAGATAGATGCTGGATTATTCTGTTTAAGTTTGGAGACTCATTGTTATTATGTTGTTCTAAAACTTCTGTTGGCTAGATGAACAAACAGTTTGTTTTTATTTCCGCTGCATTTTATGGATGTTTAATGACGATGAAGGTTTAAGTTTTATGACGTTTCCGCTGGTTTTAGTATCTTACCTTATGAAGAATGTACGCATGATCTGCTTGACGCTTCGTAGTTCTCGTAGTAGGCTACGGCGGGTGCACTGGTTCCGATAACGGTATCGGGCTGGGGCGCTACACGTCACGTGTCCCATTTGACTTGTTTATAAAAAAAACCTTTTTTATAGATGAAGAATAGGACACGTGATGTCACTGGATTTGCAGCCTTATTTTTAGCCTCGTTGTTTGACTTGCAGGATCCAATCCGCAAAGATTCTTGTTGTCTACATAGAAGCCTCCACCAAAGATTCCTTCCAATGCCTCCAGTATGGTGATTTTTCCTAGATACTGTTGTAGTTTGTTGTGTATTGTGTTTTCCTTTTCGATGGCATTTGTTTGTATTTTTTTTTCTTAATTGTATTTCTATGATTTATTTTTTTTTTATTTTTGCATTGTAATATTTTTCTACATGAAATAAAAATTAAGGGTCGGCTAGGTGTGTGGTTTTTGCGCCGGCCGTGAGTTGGCTTTTCCATAAAAACCGAACGTGTTCTTTCTTTTTCTTGCATTGCCTTTTCATTGTATTTGTCCTCCGGCTTATTCTCAATTGTTACAATTAATATCGGAGCTTGTGGTGTGCGATCAACATGGAGGATGGCAAGGTAAATATCCGATGTTTTGACAGAAAACGTTTCGATTATTAGAAATTACAAATAACGGATATGTTGCGTGTAAAAGAGTTGAATGATGCAATACTGAACATAAACCCGACAGCATAGAGGAGAGGGACAGAGTTGGAAAAAAAAATTAGATCGTCGCACGGACTTATCAGCAAACCATCTCAATAGATGTGACCTCAGTCGCAGATGAAACCACAATTTGAAAAAGAAAAAAATACTCTTATATGTATTAAAGTATTTTTTTGAGAAAATAAAAAAAAAGGGAAGATTTACATCAGTTGCCTACAGTATATTCGAGTATATGTTTTCATACAATAACATAATGACGGAGATGAATTATTGGATTTGCAAGATAAACCTAAGTACTATACCGAGATTCTACGGGATAGGATCCTTTCACCCACTTTTCTTCACCGCATGCGTTACCGCACGACACGTGGCAGCAAGTAAGGGTGGTGAGATTAGATGAGGGTCACCCGCATCTACACTTACCACCCCATCCTGCTGCCACGTGTCGCGCGGTCATGAGTGGGATGAAAAAAGTGGGGTGAGGAGATCCTATCCGAGATTCTACAATGTCGCATCACGAGAATCATGTTTTACTGAATGAAAATGATATAAACCCCACACAGAAATGGTTTAGAATTGGGGTTGGGGTTGGAGCGGGGGTGTGGGGTGGGGAGGAAGGAAAGAATAATTCAAAGTAATGAAGGAATGACCTCCAAAACGAATCATAAAACAAAAAGATAGATAATTGGTCAAACAGACAGTTAACTATGACAAAAATGAAGAGACAAAAGAAGCCAAATGTTGTTGGGGACAAGAACTTAAAGTTTGCCATGAGCATATCTCTTATTAGTAATATATCTTTGAAGACCTAATTAAAAATCACACATTGAATAGAAAAAAGACGGTGGCATTGATATCAACAACAATTAATCATTTTCGCACCTGCGAAGATGAAAGCTCGATTCAATTGACATTCAGTAACACTTGACTATAATGCTCAAACTGATGATGCCAATCCTGAATAGGCATCATGCCTGAAATCAACTGTGTAAATATGGGTCGTTCAACATAATATATAGTGATGACGTCAAACTTGAACAAGCGTCAGACTTGAAATCAGTTGAGTGAATCTAGTCCATTACACTTATATTCTATAGTGATGACGTCAAACCTGAATAGACATGGGGCTGAAATTGGCTGGGTGAATTTGAATCATTACACTTATTCAAAAATAAGTATGAATTCAACATTCTATGTTTATCATGCAGACCTTATTGTGCGTCATTAGTTACTCTTTAGTTATTTCCCTATAAAAAAATTATATGCATATTAATAGTGTTGATGTTTGTTGACAAGGTAGTGAGTGCGTCATTAGTTACTCTTCCTTGATTTTAGAATATGATGGAATAAATCAAAATGACTCACTAAATTGGCTGCACTTATTATATTGTGAAGTAGCAGCTAATCCACATAGCTTGGCGCATCATTATGGGTCATCGGAAAACAACCTTTGTGTGTTGCTAACACATGAATATGATTGTGTATATCTGATCTCCTCATACCCCGTTATAGGCGGGAGCCATTAAGACAATGAGGTAATGTTATTGTTGTTGACAACAAAGGAATCAAATGCAATGGCCAAAGGATGCACGGATGGGGTAAGTAAATGTGATTACGATGGTTGCAATTGGACATGTTGCTATGCTGAATGCCAAAAAGCCTTTCCCAACCATAACACAAATGCAAACTGCACTTTCACTGATTACTGCTATTTAGGGCTGTAAACGAGCCGAACGAGCCGAGTGTTGTATTGTTCAATCTCTGTTCATTTAACTTAGCGAACGAGCCGAGCTTGTTCGTTTATTTAAACGAACATATTTACTTGTTCAAGCTTGGTTCGTTTAACTCACGAACAACATTAACGAGCCAAACACCTTAAACGAACGGTGCCACTTACCGAGCTCGAACAAAAAAGGTGTTCAAACTCTGTTCATTAATCTTTTATCCGAACCGAGCTCGAACTCGAGCTCGAACAAACGAGCCGAACAACCGAACGGCTTGGTTCATTTACAGCCCTACTGCTATTGCTGCATCTTTAGTGTAAAATTTGAGATGTATTACTTCATTTGATGGAAATTTGTAATAATAATTTGAAGTTTTTCTGTCTTTATTAGAAAAAAAAAAGGTCAAATATCTGGTTCTCGTCGTTCCAGTCCCAATGAACATTGTGTAGTATATAAATCAAGAACTCAGCGGTCTTCTAAGTTGGTGAGGTCTTGCACAAGAAACCTACACAACGTGTTCACTGCAAACTAGGTCAAAGCAGTGAAACACTCACACTGTGCGTGTCCTTGGAATTGAATCATGCGTCTCTTAGAGCAATATCTCAACCCGAATACTAACTAAGCTATGCTTTTCGGGTTTTCTGCCTTTATTCACTTTACATCGTAATGTTAATATATACTTTCTTTTGACTCGACTTCTTTTCTTTCATTTCTTTTATTTTCTTGTGAGAAATAACATTTTAGTGATCGGTTGAATGAGAGAGACCAAATATGCGTACACATCTAGTCATTCAGCAAAAGATTAAGCATGGAAGTAGCGCGAGCTAGGGCTGTAAATGAACCAAGCCGTTCGGTTGTTTGGTTCGTTTGGTTCAAGTTCCAGCTCGAGCTCGGCTCGGATAACAGGTTAATGAACAGAGCTTGAACACCTTTTTCCTATTCGAACTCGGTAAGTGGCACTGTTCGTTTAAGGTGTTCGGCTCGTTAATGTTGTTCGTGAGTTAAACGAACCAAGCTTGAACAATTAAATATGTTCGTTTAAATAAACGAACAAGCTCGGCTCTTTCGCTAAGTTAAATGAACCGAGCTTGAACAACGCAATACTCGGTTCGTTCGGCTCGTTTACAGCCCTAGCACGAGCAAAAATAAATAAAACAAAATATGAAAATTAAGCAATTGTAAAATCCCAATCCAATCAACAATACGCAATGCATAAAGATGAGAGAACAAGCAGATTTCTGAATCAGAAAAATATTCCGACATCAAAATATATGAAACGTGTGATGTAGTTCGAAATTTTACAAATTGTATTATTTCATTTCAGATTTCGTTTCATACATCTCTATAAACATGTATTTTTTCCTCTACTAATTGACCAGATTGCTTATCAATATGAAATCATGCATCGTTGTAGTGAATTCTGAAACTTAAATTAATCATTTTCCTTTTAAAAAAAGGTCCCAACGCGTTTATGTGTTGGAGAAAATTTCAAAAACATAGCAATTTTGATAAGAAAAAACGTAAACGCGACACAAAATTACTGTGTCTGTCGGTGACTTTCATAAAACCACAAGTCTCTTATATGCCTTATTGATAAGAGACTACGGGGCATTGGGGATGGGGATGAGACCCCTCACCTCAAAATTCTTCCCTCTTTAATCCTCTCTTAACCGTACGATACGTGTCTTTCACCTTTTTCATACACTTTTTTTGAACCACCTCTCATCTAGTCTCACCATCTTTATAATGTCACTTGTCAAACTATAAAAAAAGGTTGAGAAATTTTGAAGCGAATAAATCTCTTCCCATTGGGAGGTGCACCTGGACCGGTTTCACAATTCCGGATGTGATGTAGGGGATAAGATCCCCTCACCGCAAAAGGGTGCGGTGACGCGTGACTGTACGACACGTGGCAGCAAGAGGGGTGGTGAGGCTAGATGCAGCTCTGCTGCCATGTGTCGTACGATCACAAAAGGGGTGAAGAAAGTGGGAGTTAAGAGATCCCAACCGGTGATGTAGAGTGGTTTTACATCATCTTATTGTGTGCGAATACGTACACTTATAGGTCTACATTGAATGGCGTGCTTGAAGATGTACATGGATATGTGTGCATCATTAAATTAAATTACATAGTTTTTTTAATCTTCCTATTTGGATATTCAAATATAGTTGTCTTTTTATTTTTGTAAAGGCGGATCTTGGAGTAACGAGTAAGGTTACTGTTTTGTGATCTTAAGGTCACATGTTCAAGCCGTGAAAACAGCCTCTTGCACAAAGTGTATAGTACCGCAGCATACCTCACATCACGAAGTGATCCGGTGTCTCTCCAAGCCTTACGCAAACGTAGGTCTGTTACACCAGGAACGCCCTAATATATATACATATATATATATATATATATATATTATATATATATATATATATATATATTCTTTGTTTGAAATTAGACAATAACATCGTACTTCCTAGTGATTTTGACGCAAATACATGTTATTCATATTATATAACTAAGAAATAAATGTATTGACAAAAATACCCGCATCTTGTCACTTTCTTCCCATCTCTACCATCTCCCTCACCACCTTCTTCCCCAGCTGCCCTTCACCACTTGCAGCAGCCGCCCCTCCGTCTATATAGCCGGGGTCTCACTGGAAGCAAACTCTCTATCTCTTGGGATAGAGGTATTGTTTGTCTACCTATCACCCTCCTCAGACTCTAACGATATTTTGTGATATCGTTATTGACAATCCCAAAATGCCATGAAGCCTGATATTTCTCTCTACCCTAACGTCTTCCTTCCGTCATGATAGAGGAAAAGAGAATAAAATAGTAAAATAAATGCTATAAAAGTTGTAAAGCCTGAATCCCTACTAACATTTGCCCCTTTCCTTTCTCAAGGCAAAAATATATTAGTTTATTAAAAAAAAAAAAAAGCCCACATTTATTGCAAGTTTGAAAAAAAAATCCAAAACTATACGTTAAGGTTCTGTTAAAACCGTGGTATGTCAATGATTGTGGTTTTGACAAAACCTTAGTTTGCCGTCCTTTTTTTTTCCTATAAAACCATCTTAATTTCTCTAACCAAAAACATGCATATTATAAAAAAAAAAAAAAAATTTGCATCCTATCCAATCAGATAAAATGACAACTATACTTATTCATGTATTGTTGTATTTTGGATGTAAAGTTTTGCAATTAAGCAATATAGTTATTATGATATGAAAATCCAATCAAATTGATAAGGGTTTCGCGTAGTATATCATACTCAGTGTCTCCCTAACGAGTTAAAACATGGCTCGGATGGGATGTAGATGTAGAAGCGACTGATTTGGTCATTATGTCCTTCATCGGCAGCTACCAACAGGTACTTTTATAGTGGTACTCATATTTCAGATGATTAAGATCTCGAGTCTACCTTAGAAATCCCGATGTGTTGTTTAAATATTTCGGTTGTGGAGATTTACATGAGCGTCTGTGATGTCATAACAATAAATCCATCAAACATGGGCAGTAACACAGATAATTATGTTGATATTGTTGGGACGTCTGTGAGTAACAATGCATAAAGGTGCAGCTCGTCATATGCGCTAGTGGAAATTCTAGTAGCTGTAAAAACGACAATGACAATGTTGACGACGACTACGACGAAGACGATGAGGAGGGAGGAGACGATAAAAAAAGTGTTTAGAGGACCTTGGAGAGGAGAGATACATTCTAGAAGAGTACGAGGCAGCAGTACCTCATGTAGACGCGAACGTTTCGTTTCTTGAAGATTGTTTCCGAAGATACTATGATTCATAGACGTGGTGGGATTAGAGAACGGCTATGGAAGGAGAGTTGGCTAGATAAATTAGAATTGAATATGCTGCTCAAAACCAAATATACAGTGAAACATGCTATACAATTATGATACGTGAAGCAAAATCAGTTATACAAAGAGGTGTCTAGTTTGCCAGAATTTTAGTATGTTAGGTATGCAAATTGGAGGGTGCAACATTGTCGATAGCGTATTCGAACAAGTTTGAGACAAATGCATAATTACTAGGAGATTGGCATAGTCTAAGACTGTTATAGCTGCACGAATGCAAAAGTCACAGATGATTACAAAAACGCCGATTAAAACATAGTTGGGAGAATGTTTAGAGAATACATTAGTCAGATTGTGAACTTGGAATATAAGGTGTTCGAAAAAATATAAAGGGAACATGAATGTGGACATCAACTACAAGAAAGCATTGAGAGGAAAAGACAAAGCAACAACAATGGTGTATGGCGGCGATTAGCTCAAATTTTTCAATGAGTTGCCTCGTTATCTAGCTGTCTTTGAAGCATCAAACAAAGAAACAATTGCCTGGTGTAGGCATGATCCAAATTAACACTGTTGATATAAAGGTATTTGGTTCAGTTTTCAGGCTTTCAAACAGTCGATTCTTGGATTTCAATGTTGTCCTTTGCTAATGTCAATTGACAATAAGCATGACGAGAAATTATTGATTGCTTTTGGGATTGATGCGACTGACCATATATTTCTGCTGCTCATGCTATTGTAGATGAGGAGACCGAAAGAATTTGGGATTAGTGCTTAGGAACATTTATTAGTATGTGATATGCGACATGAAAGATGTATGTTTGATTTCGGACCGATTCATCGGCCTTCAAGAAGCGATTTGATCATATCCTACATGGCTACCATCTTATACGTAACATAGATACTGTCTCCATCACATCATATCAAAATTTTCATGTAAGACTTTAGCCAATGAATTTATACATTTTATAGACAGTGCATGATCCAATTGTTGAGTTTATGTGCAATCAATTTCTACAAATAAGTTTTCTCGTAAGGTGTTATCATCTATTCCATGGACTGCTGCATCAGAAGATGAAGTGTACAAGTTTACAGAGTGTATGAAGAAGATGAATCCATTGAATAAAGATGCATGCGAACACCTTATGCGAATTCCATTTAATACATAAACATTGTAGCACGACAGTGTCATAAGGTATTATATAATGATAACCAGTCATTCATAGTCGTGGAATAGTATCCTCAAGGGGGCAAGATGTTTACCGATGACTGCTTGTGTTCAAGCAGTTTTCAAAATCACGTTGAAGATGTTTGACAAGAAACAACAAGAAGCTCATATAAGCGCCGACGACCGATGGCCATTGAAAATGCAGCAACAATTTATGCACAACAAGAGCAATGCCGGATGCACATGGTTCAGGCTTACGACAACGAGCAAGTCTATATGAATTTATGACTCGATTGATGTTAGGTAGTGGTGGTGTTTCGTATACTGTCGAACTCTTTGAAAAAACTTGCACTTGTAGTAAATTTCAGCTTTGCCATATGGGTGGTTCACACGTTATGCAAGTGTATAAGAATATGCACAGTGTGGCGGCAGAGTTGGTTGTTTTTTTTTACTCATGTTAAGCGATGATAAGTATCATACAACAGTTCATTTCGTATGTTGCAACACTCAACATACTGGCCTCCATCGCCGTTCTGGCTTGAAGCTAACCTAGTTTGTACTAAATGTGCATGTGTGAGGCCTAAATTAACTAGAATTCGCAGTGAAATGGATCACACCCATACGCAAACATATGGTGCCACCAAGCACGTTACAACCATAACACTTGTCCAAGTGCACCGCAGCTTTGGAATAATAAGTAGTGTCATTATGTTTATATGTAATGTTTAATGTCTTTTATATCGTTGTTGCAATGAGTATTTCTATGTAATGTTTATTTTTATTAATGTCGTTTGTATTTTAGCCTTTCAATGAGTATATTGTTGTTGTATTTTTTAATTTCGGTATCTTTTTTTATGACTAAATCTGTGATTAAAGGTTAGGGCCAGGGTTATGATTAAGGCTAGGGTTAAGGTTAGGCCTAGGGTTAGAGTTTGGGTTATGATTAAGGCTAGAGTTAAGGTTAATCATTAGGGTTAGGGTTTGGGTTATACTAAAAAAATAAATCATACATTTAGCGAGATAACACACAAAGTATAACAGTTGTAATACAATACAATACTCATACCGTAAACGTCACAATTAATGAGATAACACATAAATCATAGAATAAACCTTTCTAGTTATAGTTAAACTTTAACCAACGAGTCCTTTTATGAGTTTCATAATTTTTTCGACAGTATGCTTTTCTTTGGGAGTCCTATCTCCAGTTCTTCTGTGACCTTTTTGGGAACAGAATGTACGGGAAATATTATCGGTTATATATCGTGACGGCATACAATAAAGCCCTTCACGGTTGCTCGGACCTAAACGTGACCATTGACAAACGAATTCTTATTCGGCTTTTTCGATGGCCACTTACATGTGCCGAGTAAATTAATTTAATGTGGTGTTTTCTGAAACTTTTATGCTTGTAGGATCGGACTCTTTCCTATACATATAAAACAAATGAACTTCAATTCTCTTGCCAAATACGAAATTTCGAACGTCAATGTCGAATTTAATTAGGATGTTGTAGAAAAGACTATATTAATGTATATGATAAAATAAAGTATTGTATGAAATCGTTTCTGTCAAAACCATGGTGTGCATCACGGTTTTGACAGAACCGTGGTCTGCATTGCGGTTTTGTTAAAACCGCGTTAAGCTTCGGGATTTTGACATACTACATTGTGCACCGCAATTTTGACAGAACTACGATATTGCCAAAACTCAAATTTGCATCCGCAGTTTTGTCAAAATGTCGGTCTTTGACACATTACAGTTTTGACAGAAACCGCTTACATAATTTTGTTTTTTCTTTTAAACTTGTGATAAAATATATTTTCTTGATTAAACTAATATATTTTTGTATTTTTCACTTCCAAAATTAGTCATCTTTTCAATCCCTCAGCAAAATATTATCGTTGATGCCCTTTCCTCCTAGATGGGATCATGCAAAGACCAAATATGAGGCCAGAAATGAGGCCGCGAATCCGGTGTCGTTACGTGTTCCATCTTGATGGTCATCTATAATTTTTTTTTTAAAATAAGCAAGATCGGACACGTGGCGTCACCGGATTCGCGTCATCATTTTTGGTTTGGCCTTGCAGGATCCTGTCGGCTTTCCTCCGTTCTTGGTCCATTCTGCTTTTCGCAATTCGCATCAAGCAGTGGCCATGGACCCACTCTCAGATTTCACCCTGCAAATGATATCTGATGTGTTTTTTCTTAACCACTAACTAGCAAGTGCACTAGGTACAATTGTAGAGTAGCGGGCAAGAGGGTTGTCGATCCCACGAGGACTAATTTTAAGTACCAAAATTATTTTTTCGCCTTAATTTAAGCCTATTCAATAAAATTTGATAAAAACAAAAACTAACTGCTAATTAAATTACTAAACCTTAACTTTTCCCTTTAAAGATTTCCTTGACTAGTTTATGTTTCAGTTGAATCATTTTCTAAAGTGTAATCCACTCTTCAACCTAAAATAATTAACTAGTTCCTATTCCAAACCGCTAAGGAAGAAATTCCCTATTTTAGTTTTTACCCAATCCCTTGGCGTAGAAACCTAACTCGGTGTGACAAACTCCGTATCCCTACGCAAATTTTAATCCATCGAGACGCATTTAATTTCCTTAGAATTTTCTAATTATCCACCCGTAGAAACCGAATCTATCCCTAGTCAATTTTACTACAGGTTCGTTGTTGACACGGTCGTAATTAAAATCTTCACAGCCCGGTCCTTCGAAATTAATTATATGTTCTATCAGTAGGTAGCTAATCTATTGACGCAATAAACACACCAACAACAATTAACGATTGGGATAATAAACTAGTAAATTAAATAAATCAAAGAGGGAAAACTAATACATTAAATCATCAAAACAATTCAACCGTCACAAAAACTAGTCAATAAAATAAG
>AP025068.1:1027728-1064847 GCA_036186865.1 Eustoma russellianum | reverse complement strand
GCAGAGCAGCCTCGGAACCCGCTCCTGACGCGCTGCTAGACTAGCGACAGAAAGGCTGAAAAGCTGAGCTTCTTTCCTTTTTCTTTCTCAGTTGACTAATGATGAAAAGACAAAAGCAGTTCACTGCCTTTTCTTTATGCAATTTTCGGATGGCACAAATGGAGAGAGGGTAGTAGCCTTGGAATGCGTGCGGCTGTGGGAAAAGTCCCAGGTGCTGAGTTCCGCCTGATGTCCTTTCTGCTCTCTTGTCCTGTGTTATTTATACTGCGAAAATGAGCAGAAGCAGCTTTTTAGCTGCCTTATTTTTCTCAACCGTAGTCCGTTTCAACAAAAATTATCTGATGCAATCCGATTCTGCTAAAGTTTATCTCCTTTTCCCCACTGCTTTTCGAGAATTGCGCCTGCTTTGCAGAAATTTCTGCTGGAAGTTGCGCCTGCTTTTCCATTTTCATACTTTTTTCTGCAATATTAATAGAACTGTGTAGTGTCCAACTGAAAATAAATAAATATTATCTTTAGCTAAATAACATAGACTTTAACATCATTTAAGTATAACTCGGTTAAACTCAGAAAATAATTTAATTTAGCTAACGACATCAATATTTTCTATTAAATCACATGAACACTTCTATTCTTCAATTTGATTGTTATTATCAATTTTTAGCATCGATTTATCCAAATATTGCTCGATATAAATGGTAAAGTGTACAAAAATTATATATCTAAATTGATTATATCAACTACCCTCCACTTAGCCTTTGATCGTCCTCGAGCAAATAAAATGACTTTAAAGAAAATATGCTTAATCTTTCTTCTAAAGAATATGCATCAGCGATGATTTCACATAAATAGTCACAAATACAATCGAAATAACCAATTGAATAACTTTATAATTCAAATATCAACTATACTTATCCCATGTAATCGAGGTGTGTGTGTGTGTAAATAGCCAATCTCGAGCTTTCGTAGACAATCAGTTGAAATTATGCAAATTATGACTCATGAACATCCCATAGCTTACTTTTCTTACTCGCTCTCCACTAATGAGATGATTCAAGTCAACGAAGATCAAGTAGGACTTTTAAGCTTGTAATGTTAGGCTAGGGACTTGGTTTCACGAAGGAAAAGGGATTCAAAGAAAAATCTAAGAGAGCTTGCAACAAAATGGCATGCACATGAAACATACTCTTTTATAATTCAAAAACCTCTTCATCTTTTGAGAACAAATCACCAAATCAATTTCATGCTTTTTTCTCGGCCATATAATTGTTTTTTTCTTTTTTGGCCGTTTTTTCATCTTTTTTTCTTTCTTTTTTTTTTTCATTCTTTGAACTTTTTTTTCTTTTTCATCACCATTCTTGTAACGATATATTTGTACCCTTTCAACCTCATCTCATCATCGTAACCCACTATTTCATCCCAAACGTAATGATAATGCCATATAAGCTCTCTTAAATAGGGACATATAAGGATATACATTTTTATCAAGTAGGCTAAAATGGAAGTTAATGAGGTTTAACAACAAAGAAAATCGAATGGGGTCTCACCATTCTTAATAATCAGGCTCAAAAAGGGTACTAGGGATAAAATGATCATAGGGATGGCTAGAAAGGCTCAAACGGTCCAAAAACGCCTATGACTGTCATCTCTAAGTCAACTTGAAATCATCTAATAATTTCGCCTCGAGTAATGAAGTAAGTTCTAGAATGACACAAAATACATGATAAGCATAATTCTTCACTATTACCCACAAATCACACGATCATGGCTATACGTGCTCAAAATGTCTCAAATTACATGGAATAAAATATATTCAACATCGAATCAATCCATCATTCCAAAGGTATTTCTCATGTATTATGTAACTACGTATGCAAAATAATTCACATCCACATATCCATAGAAGATCGAAAATTTTAAAAATAACGTACATTTAAGCATTTTTTTTTTCAAATACATCAAAAATCAGCTCTAAAAAACAAGCATCCATAAGTCTACGTCTCCTACCCTCCACTTAGACATTAACATTATTCTCAATGTTAAGAATAAGAAGCAAAGTCACAAGAAACTTAGCTGATTTGATGCAACGTCATCTTTCAATATTGCACTAAGCCGCACACATGTCATATGGTTCCCATCTCAGGACAACTTCTTTTTCAACGATCTTGCAATTTTTATTCCTACAAAACCAAACAACAACAAAAGCGCATAACACGGAAAAAAAAAAATAACATGACTAAAGCTTGCAAGAAAAAATTGAAACATTCATTGCTCAAACAGCCTCTGAATGTATTTCAATAAAAAAAACTTGCAAACTTTTGACGCTGACACAACAACATATCGAAACAATAAAAATGATAAGGCAAAGAAGTAGTTCTGAATTTATAGTCTACAGCTAGACTTCCCGAAGTTCCTTTTCATGGTGGATCATACAAGCGAATTTTCATTTCATTTCGAGAAGCTTCAGTATTGAATCTTTTTAGACGACTACTATTCACTCTGATTTTCTTAACCTTCTCGAATTCCAACTCAACGTCTCCAGAGGGACATATTTTCTTTACAGTGCAGGATATTGATTTGTCTAACAAAACTTTTTGACCCTCTTGTAACTTATTTTCAAAAATGCTTTCATTTTCTCTGCCTCTAAATTTATCGTTACTAGGAGTGCTTTCTTTAAGAGAAACTTTAAAAATAGTATTAACTATTCAGTAATCATCATCCTTCCTAGGGTGTTTCAAATCTTTCAAGACATGTAACTTCACTTGTTCATTGCCTACCCTTAGGATTATGTCTCCATTCGGAACATCAAAAACACTCCTAGTTGTGGCTAAAAATGGTCTTCCAAAAAGAATCTTTGAATTAGAATTCATAACCATATCTAACACAACAAAATCAGCAGGAAAAATGAATTTATCGATTCGAACCAAAAACATCTATTCAAACCATTCCCTTTAGACATTTTGTTGATCCATCAGGAAAACATACTGAGAAATTGGTTGGTTTTAAGTCGCTCAATTTTAATTTTTCAAATACCGAGTAAGGCATAACATTAACACTAGCACCAAGATCACATAAGGCATCATCAAAATTAAAATTACCAATTGAACAAGGAATGTAAAAGCATCCAGGATCTTCTTGCTTTGGAGGTAATTTATCTTGAATATGTTCATTTATATGATTACCTTTTTCAAGGCCTTGTTTCTTCACTTGGTTTTGCCAGTATTTCTTCATAAAATTTCTTATAACTCGGCATTTCTCTAAAGCTTCTTCGAAAGGAATAGCAGCATTTAATTTTTGAACTTTTCAATAAATTCTTTAAATTCACCATCAAGTTCCTTTTCCTTAAGTTTCGCAGATAATTTTTGTGGAATTCTCGTTTCACATCTTTCTCAATTGGCCTTTTCAGATTGTTGCATTGATAGGTATCATCGTCTTTTAATGTTTTAGCTTCTACTTTCTCTTCATTTTCATCAGCTTCAGTACCAAGAAAAATTGATTGCTTGATGTTATTTTCACTTGTCTTCATTTCACCACTCGTCAGAGTTATAGCATTCAATTCTTTAGGATTTGTCGTAGTATTACTTGGCAGACTCCCTTGGATTCTATTTGATAATAAATTCGCCATTTGACCGACTTGGTTTTCCAAATTTTTTATTGAAGATTCTTGATTCTTGATTAAAGTTTCCTGATTTCTTATCAAAGCTTCTTGGTTTTGGAATCTAGTTTCGGAGCTTGATATAAATTTTACCAAGATTTCCTCAACATTTATCTTCTTCTCTTGAGTGGTTGGAAAACCAGGAGGATGCCCTAGATTTTGAGGTCTATTCCAAGAATTTGCATTATTTCCCCATGTATTATTGTAGGTATTAGGATAAGGATTGTTAAACCTTTGATTTTGACCTACAAAATTTACTTCATTCGGATAGAAATTGTCACTTGTGCTTGCTATTTGATTTTGTGGACATTGACTTAACACATGATTACCGCCACAATTTTCACAGGTTATTTTTCCTCCAATGCCTAAACTTTTACTGATCAAAGAGAGTTGTGCTAGAATTGCAGAGTTAGTATCTAGTTCAAGTACAGAACCTTTTCTAGGGTTACCTCTCTCATTTGGCCATTGACATCCATTTGTAGCCATCTCCTCGAATAGATCCCAAGCATCATCGGGTGGCTTCTCATTATACTACCCCACTTGCTGCATCTACCATTGCCCTAGTTCCATTTTCCATACCATTATAAAATATTTGAACTTGCATCCATTTTGGTATTCATGGTGTGGACACCTTCTTAAATAATCCTTAAATCTTTCCCAAGCTTCATATAATGATTCTCCACTATCTTGAACAAAATTTGTTATATCATTTCTAAATTTCATGGTTTTAGATGGTGGAAAATATTTAGTTAAGAAACTCGAAGCTAATTGGTCCCATGTAGTGATAGAACCGGAAGGAAGGGAAATTTAGGCCAGGCTTTTGCTTTATCTTTTAGGGTAAATGGGAAAAGTCTTAGCCTTATAGCGTCGTCAGTTACCCCATTTGTTTGAAGGTGTCACATATTTCTAAGAAATTAGAAATATGGGCGTTAGGGTCTTCACTTGATAAACCATAAAATTGTACAGATTGTTGGATCATTTGTATTACTGCAGGTTTAATCTCAAAGTTATTTGCAGCTATAGTGGGTCTACGTATGGCTGGGGCAGCTCCCTCTACCCTAGGGGTTGCATAATCTCTAAGGCATCTTTGGGCTTCTTGGTTATTTTCTGCCATTTCAATAGGTTCAATTTCTAATTCTTCTCGGGTTTCTTGAATATTAACTCTCTGCGAGTTAATTTTTTCTTGCCTTACTATTTTTCTGTTATGTTTAGCAGTACCCTCAATATTAGGATCGAATAGTAAAAGCTCGTGAGAACTACGGGTCATAAACTAATAAACTAGTTACTAAAAGTAAAACAAAAAACAGAAAATTAAAGGAAAATAAATAACAAAACAGCAAAAGAAAAAATAAATTAAGCAAATAAAAACAACCAAAAAAACAGTTACGCAAATATTTAGAAACAGAGAAAAAATAATAATATTAAAAAACTGAAAATAAACAGAAAGGGGAAAAAACAATAAAACAAAAGGAATCAGAAAAAAAAACAAACGAAAACAATAAGTTAAAAACTATTAACAAAATTTGATTTTTTTTAAAAAAAAACGCGAAGGCGTCAGAACCTTCGGTTGTTTTTGTTCGTTTCCTTTTTTGCTTTTTTTTATATGTATATATATACAAAATATTTTGGCTTAATCTCAAGGCTATAAATAATTATATGATATTAAAAATATAGTCCCCGGCAACGGCGCCAAAAACTTGATGTGTTTTTTCTTAACCACTAACTAGCAAGTGCACTAGGTACAATTGTAGAGTAGCGGGCAAGAGGGTTGTCGATCCCACGAGGACTAATTTTAAGTACCAAAATTATTTTTTCGCCTTAATTTAAACCTATTCAATAAAATTTGATAAAAACAAAAACTAACTGCTAATTAAATTACTAAACCTTAACTTTTCCCTTTAAAGATTTCCTTGACTAGTTTATGTTTCAGTTGAATCATTTTCTAAAGTGTAATCCACTCTTCAACCTAAAATAATTAACTAGTTCCTATTCCAAACCGCTAAGGAAGAAATTCCCTATTTTAGTTTTTACCCAATCCCTTGGCGTAGAAACCTAACTCGGTGTGACAAACTCCGTATCCCTACGCAAATTTTAATCCATCGAGACGCATTTAATTTCCTTAGAATTTTCTAATTATCCACCCGTAGAAACCGAATCTATCCCTAGTCAATTTTACTACAGGTTCGTTGTTGACACGGTCGTAATTAAAATCTTCACAGCCCGGTCCTTCGAAATTAATTATATGTTCTATCAGTAGGTAGCTAATCTATTGACGCAATAAACACACCAACAACAATTAATGATTGAGATAATAAACTAGTAAATTAAATAAATCAAAGAGGGAAAACTAATACATTAAATCATCAAAACAATTCAACTGTCACAAAAACTACTCAAGAAAATAAGAATCTAGCCACAAATTAAATACATACTATCCATCTTATCCATGTGTAATAACATAAAAGAGCTTTAGAAAAAGAAACCGGATATAAAATTTCACTGCAGAGCAGCCTCGGAACCCGCTCCTGACGCGCTGCTGGACTAGCGACAGAAAGGCTGAAAAGCTGAGCTTCTTTCCTTTTTCTTTCTCAGTTGACTAATGATGAAAAGACAAAAGCAGTTCACTGCCTTTTCTTTATGCAATTTTCGGATGGCACAAATGGAGAGAGGGTAGTAGCCTTGGAATGCGTGCGGCTGTGGGAAAAGTCCCAGGCGCTGAGTTCCGCCTGATGTCCTTTCTGCTCTCTTGTCCTGTGTTATTTATACTGCGAAAATGAGCAGAAGCAGCTTTTTAGCTGCCTTATTTTTCTCAACCGTAGTCCGTTTCAACAAAAATTATCTGATGCAATCCGATTCTGCTAAAGTTTATCTCCTTTTCCCACTGCTTTTCGAGAATTGCGCCTGCTTTGCAGAAATTTCTGCTGGAAGTTGCGCCTGCTTTTCCATTTTCATACTTTTTTTCTGCAATATTAATAGAACTGTGTAGTGTCCAACTGAAAATAAATAAATATTATCTTTAGCTAAATAACATAGACTTTAACATCATTTAAGTATAACTCGGTTAAACTCAGAAAATAATTTAATTTAGCTAACGACATCAATATTTTCTATTAAATCACATGAACACTTCTATTCTTCAATTTGATTGTTATTATCAATTTTTAGCATCGATTTATCCAAATATTGTTCGATATAAATGGTAAAGTGTACAAAAATTATATATCTAAATTGATTATATCAATATCATAGAGTGTAAATTGTCAATAAGAGGCGGCTATTCTTATCCCAACCTATTCCTAGACCCCACGACCCCGGAACTCCGGTGATAGTGGACGCGTTTTTCTCATCTTGGGCAGACCAAAATTTGACCTCTGGACATGTTATGTCCTGCTAGCATAGCATCTCTACCGGAGGAAGAGAGAAGGGGAGGGGGGGGGGGGGACAAAGATAAAGGTGGGGAGGAATATTTTCTGTTAAATATTTAAGCTCTACCACCAGAGGGGTCGCGGGAGGAAAAGAATTGATGGAGAGAAGATGGTTGTTCGAGGATTTGGAGGGTATTTGGTCCGAAAGTTATGATCTCTAAAGATGTATACCAGGCAAGAGTCACTGCGTGGGACATAATTCTAGTTAAAATTTGGTCGGAAAACATATTTTTAGTTTAATCTTAGTAAAGAATAAAGTCTATCTCTTATTTCGGGATGTTATTATCATTTTTCTATAAAAAAAAAAGTCTATCTCTTATTTCGTCTTGATGAAAAATGTAATTTTCCCAATCTAATTTGATTATCGTGGACATATATTGATCTATTCCATTTTCTCGGATTGACTCGTGGATTTGCCTTTTCGCTCAAAGTCACATTTTCTCGGAAACTGAAAATCAGCTAAACTTGGCAGTTATCACAGTGTTCCAGAAATCCGAAAAAGGAAAATGGCGGCTGGTTCAGCACCTTCATCACTTGCAGATTCCTCTCTCCTACAACGACCATCTCGGAACCCCTTAATTTTTCATCATCATCGCCCCATCAGCTCTGTACCATTTGCTCAAAGATCTCATCTTTCATCCCTGCAATTTCAATCTCAAGGAGGTCAACGATGAATTACTCTGCTTTTGAAAAGCTTAGGGAAATATGTAAACAAGGAAGGAGCTTTTTACCTTTCTTTCTTTTTCTTTAGACAGATACTGGATTTGGAGTAGCATTGAAGTCCAAGGAAGAAAAGGGTCTTTTGGAAATGTCGAGAACTCAAGCTGTTCGACATCTTACTGGCTCTGTCACTACTGCTGCTGGTCTACGCTTTGCCATTGTCAGTTCCCTCAACTATTGTATCACTAGTATAATTATATTGTTGTAGTTTTGATGAATTTTGTTGGAATGATTATTGTTTGAGTGCTTTTACAGGATTTTCTGCAGCTAGATATTCATTTTTATACATTTTGCTTTCTTGCTTTGGTATCAATGTGAATCTGACACAATGATGCATATTGAACTTTCTTTGTCATTCTGAGTTCTTGTGCTGTTGACATGACTAGCAGGTTTTAGTGTTTTCTCTGTCTTGTTCTTATGTTCTTTCTAATGTAGCATCTTGCTTTCTTTTAGTGCGTTTGCTGGTTTTCTTTCTTTTTGGTACATATTCTAAAGCTCTTGCTTACTAAAATTTATGGTCCTGTAGTTCTCATCGCATGCGTCTGTTTGATTTTCTGTGTTTCAATTGTTAACCAAGCGTACAAATTAATACATGTTGTGAGGTGCATTTTTATCAATTTAGACGCTTGTGGTGTTAATTTTACTAGTAGTTTTCCTGTTGTTTTCCTTGCTTTTCTTTATATGTGGGTGCTTATGTGTTGGCTCGATTACTCAAGTGCTTTTGCAGGCTTTTCTGTGTTCACATTTTCATATATGAATTCTTGGCTGTTCAGTTCATGGATTAAAATGTTTTTCCTATGTTCACGTCAAGGTGGTTGCCCGATTCAATGAAATTGTCACAAGGCCATTGCTAGGGGGGGCTCTAGACACCTTCAAAAAGTATTCAGTAAAAGAAGAAGATATCGACGTGAGTGGGCTTACTAATTCCTGGATTCCTACTTTGGATATTTGCTGTGAAACCCACATTCCCTTCTTGCCTTTAATTTGTTTTATTATTATGTCACTTCCTCTAATTTTCTTTTGCTGTTTTCACTATTTGTGATCACTTCCAGATCAATCTGGCTGGAATAAGACATGCTTGTTATCACCATATCTTGTGTCTTTCTTTCAAATAAATCTCCATTTGTGCCTTGGTATCATTAGGTTTCTGCCGCACCCAGATATGTGTGAGTCTAGGTTTGGTTGTGCAAAAGTATGTATGACTCTAGAAGCAATGTACTGCTGATTTGTTTTGGTTCACTTTTAAGATAATAGTTGGGTAATCTGCTTGCAAACAATTTCTGGTTTCTGTTCGTTGTTCTACTTTGCGTCGGTGTGACCAAAGATTTAGTGTGAATAGGGTTGGTGGATTTGTGTATCATGCTATTGATAATGAACCGATACTATAAAAATAAGTAGTACAGTTGGTTAAATGAAGAATGGATTCACTTGTTTAGAAAATGTATTTTGATGCCATGATCCAAATAAATTCCAGTCTAGCACATCAGTAGATGTAGATAAGTTATTCTGGCTTGACCTATCCTTTTTCATGAAACAGGAGGGAAGAAAAAAGGATCATGTTAATCATAATATTATGAAGATCCGGTTAACAAGTGGTTTTAAATTGTAAAGCTGGCTATTTAATAGGATGGCTAAGGTTGGAAATTTTGACCAGAAAGTTCTGGATTCTTTCTTTTACTTTTTATTCCACGAGGAGGAATTTGGAATTTTAATTTCTCATGTAGCATTGTGCTAGATGGTCATCTAATGCATGAGTATTTTCTCTTATGCTTAAATTCTGTGTATGTTACATCCTGATGTGTGTTTGTGCGCCAGGTTGTCTGGGTTCCAGGTTGTTTTGAAATTGGGGTCGTGGCAGCAAAGCTTGGGAAGTCCGGGAAATATCAAGCAGTTGTGTGTATTGGAGCTGTGGTAGGTTTCTGATCTGTTTGATCTAAAATGTTTGGACCAGTAGTGATTATCCAAATAATACTAAATAAAATGATACAGTTTCTTTTTTTTTTCTTTATGTGGTTCCTCTTCCCTTGCCTTTTCTCTAGGTTAGAGGCGATACTTCACATTATGATGCTGTGGCTAATTCAGCTGCATCTGGAGTACTCAATGCAGGTCTTAATTCAGGTAAAACATGCCCTTCCACTTTTATGTCTATTGAAGTGAGACTGGGAGAGTATATCAATTAATTACTGGTCCTTGTTTCAAACGGCTTATGTTTATTATTTGCATGTGTGTTCACCCTGGAATATTTGAAATCCTAATTGTGTTGATTATATATGTTAATTGCTTAAAGGTGTGGTCTTTTGCTGATGTTTCTTCTACTTTTTTCAGTCATGTTTTGAGTTTCACTAGTGACAGTAAAACCACTATTGAAAATTTACATTTTTGCTGTTGATGGAAGCAAAAATATGCAGTACATCGACATAGAAAGATCATCTTCGGTATATTGTTTTAAGGATGCGGTTTGCACAATTGATTCACACAATTTAAAAATGCACTGTACAGGATATACATTTTTTCCTTCTGATTTTACACTCTACAGAAGAACACCAAGACTGAGAATTGCAAATGGTCTGTCTTCACTATTTATAAATACAATTAATGGTGGAGAAGTTGGTATCATCAAGAAAAAAGTCGTGATATTAGCGTAGAGCCAAATTATGGAAGAGGACGTCTTTCATTTGGTTTATTTTTTCAAGCTTAGAGCTCTCTGTTTCCTGAGACTTATGTGGCATTAGGTTTAGTAAGGTAACTTTTAGCTTAATCACTCTTGTGATGTGAGGATGAAGTTGGATGATATCCAACTTTTTTATCATATTCTAACAGAGGATAAATTTCTTGAAAATCATTTAGCTGGGTACCTCCTTAGCATGCTTTGTTCTAACATTTCTGTTAACTTTAGTTATGACGGTTATTGAATGTAGCTGTCCGGAAAGTGAGAAAAGCCAAAAGGATTGGATTTAAATTTGACGAAGAATCTACATAAGGTGGCACTAAACCAAAGAGGATATGTTTCACAAGGAAATATTCTATCTTCTCATTACACATTGCTCATCGTTGTCAACTGCTTATCTTCTTTTACCTGAGTGGTAAACTTTTCGACATATGACAGTTTTGCTTCTTAAGATTACAACTCTCATTTCATTCTTGTATGGATTTTTCACCCCTCCTTCACATGATAACTGAGTAATCAACTGTCCCTTGTTCTTAGTTTCTGGAAAGCTTAATATCTTCCCTGCATAATTTCAGGTGTTCCCTGCATATTTGGTGTTTTGACCTGTGATGATATGGACCAGGTAAGGATCAGATACTTGGATGTTTAGTGGTCTTCTTTTCTTCGACATCTTTGCTGTCTCAAAACTTTCTTTTAAGCAATTTTGTTTACCGCAATAAAATGGTGGTCTTTGGATTGATCTTGTGCAATCTCAATGTTGTTTTCTTATGACATTGATACTATCCAAAATGGCTATTTCTATCAGTTCAGAAGCAGAAGAATTATATATCTGCTATGTGTCCCTTAACATTATTGTTTTTATGTTACTTTTGTTGTTTGGTTGTTTGGTTGAAGCCTCTTTTCCACCTATGGTATCGCATTGTTTTGTTTGTTTTACTTGTCATGGACCAATGCAGGCTCTGAATCGAGCCGGTGGAAAGGCTGGTAATAAAGGCTCTGAAGCAGCTTTGACTGCTGTAAGTTGCCCTCAAATAGTTTGATTCTTGATGTTTTCATGCATATGGCTTCAACTTCGGAGGTTTTACAATTATTTATTTATTTTCCTGCAATGGATGCAAACAAGGCAAATGCCACCAGATAAATAAAACATTACTATTGAGTTTTGCCCCAACCAATTTGTAAAGTAGTCACATGGTGTAAGTTTAACTAAATTGTGTGTGAAGTGTTAGATTCAACACTAATGAAGTTCCCTCTTTTTGCCCTCTGACCAGATTGAGATGGCTTCTCTTTGTGAGCAGCATTTGAAGTTCTAAAGAGCATCCTCCCTCCTATTGATGGACAAAACTTGATTGTTGGAACCCTTTTGAGTATGTCTACTTACAGGTTGGAATGACGAATTTCGTGTGTTCGCTACTTAACAAGTTGAAAGTGCCTGCATAGGAGTTAAAGCCTGAAGTTCTTTTGCTAGAATAGGCGATAATGAGATCATTGTTTTAGTAAATGATGTGGAGACGGGATCCTGCTCTAATAGCTCTGAATGAATTAAATACGTGCATTAAGATACGAAGGCTTCTTATTCCACAACAACGAAAGCATCTTTTCACTCTTTATATTCAAGGGAAAATGTTTCATAATAACGGATTCGGGACTTTGTACGAATAGTTCTTGCGCCTTGTGCTCAATTTCGGTATAAATGTAACTGGCAGAGTGGTAACGAAGGCGATGCACGCGATAAGTTGATGATTAGTTGTAGTAATGTTGTGGCTGAAAATGGATCTGTTATCTTTGTGGTACGCTAGGACTTGCATGTGTAGTTTGTATTGATGTTCGAATGGCGTTTTCATTTTCAATGGAGTCAATGACACATTTTTCTTTAACTAACTTTGAAATATGATGGAATAAAGCAAAATGGCTCACTAAATTGGCTGCGCTTCTTATATTGTGAAGTAGCAGTTGATCGACAAACGCAAGTTTCATTATGGATCATTGGAAAACAACCTGTCTGTTTCTAACGCATGGGTGTGGTTGCGTATATCCGACCCCGTAATATCCTACCATAGGAGGAATACTCTAAGACAATGAGGTAATGTTGTTGTATTGATGTTCCAATGGTCTTCTGCTTGATTTATGTTCTTCTGTATTAAACCTGTTGAAATGGGAAGTCCAAGAAAATGTCAATAAAACCGTTCTCAAGATCTTTGAGTATTTTTCATGGTGAGGTTTCTTCTTCTCTTCAATATGTTTGTAAGTTGAGAATTGTTGCACGTCCACGGACTACATAAAAAACTAAGTTTTGGTTTTACCAGGTGTGTTAACGAGCGAACCGAGCTGAATATTATGTTTTTGAATTCGGATTCGTTTAGATTAACGAACTGTTTGGTTCGGCTCGTTAACGAGCTAATGAGTTTTAAAATTTGTTCAAATTCGGTTCGAAAGCACTATAACTCCTTAAGCAAGCCAAACAGTTGTTTTATTAAATGAATCTAATTAGGTGTTCGAATTTGATCCGTATAATTAAAATTAACGAACGAGCTCAAATCAACCTTGAACTGTTCGTAAACAGTTCGGTTTGTTAAACACCTCTAGTTTTACGGGTAATCCTTGCCTGAAGGCAAATTCTGCCTAAGATATGGATTTTGAGAGACTACGTGTGTGGTCAGTGAACTATGTCCATGTTTGAGATATGGGTTTTGAGACGCAACATTTGTGGATAGCAAACTATGTCCGTAGATGTAATAAAATCAAGTTGTAGTCTTCAGGCGGGTGCGGTGGATTTTTTTGTCACACTATATTAAAAAAGTCGACTAAAACAATATCTTTAAGGCGGAGTGAGTATAAGTTACCTAATAGACCAAAATTTGTTTAGAGATATTAAATACAATTATTAATTTGCTCAATTTTCGAAAGAATATTATTCTCGGCAAACTTGATCAATAGCTTAATCTCCAACGATGACGTGATTTTGATTGAACTTCAACAATAAGCGCCCGTTGGTCACTGTGTTCATGTAATCGCGGCAAATATAGTCTCTACGACAATCTGTTTTCTAGAGCATGTTATTTGCAGATGACATTGTGTTGGTGGATGAGACTAATGAAATAGTCGATGTTAAATTGGAATGTTGACTGAACACATAAGAATAAAAAGGCTTCAAATTGAGTCGAACAAAGACGGAATATATAAATTTTAATTTTAACAACAAAAGAATGACTTTAAAACCTTGCGAAAATTAGGAGACGAGAGATTCACTTGAGCGAGAGTTGTAGCTATTTAGGATCTATACTACAGAGAAATTGATAAGGATGTAAATCACAGGGTACATACATGATAGTTAAAATAGATAAGTGCGTTAGGTCTCCTTTGTGATAAGAAAGTACCTTTAAGGTTTAAAGAAAAGTTTCATATGGCAGTAGTAAGGCCTGCACCGTTGCACGAGTCTGAATGTCTGGCAGTCAATTATGAGTATGAACAAAGAATGCGAGTGACAGAAATAAAAATGTTAAGATGTATGTGTAGACACAAAAGGAATGATAAAATAAGAGATGAACATATAGGAAAAATGGTTGGAGTGGCTCCTATAGACAAAAGATGAAGGAGTCAAGGTTAAGATAGTATAAGCATGTCCAAAGGTGTCCTGTAGATGCACATGTTAGGCAGTGTAAGATAATGAACAAAGTGCGTGTTAAACGTGGGAGAGGAAGACCAAAGAAAACATAGAGAGAGACAATAAGGAAAAATATGACTTATATGATGATTATGGAACATATGGTCAATGAGAGAGCACAATGAAGACATTTGATTAATGTAGTTGATAGTTTTGAAAGATCCATATTCTAAAGGCGTATATTATACATTTGCCATTATGAGATATACAAGGAGTGCATGATTTATGCTACGAAAAAAAACAATAAACTAAAATAAATAAAACGCAATAAAAATAATTAATTTATAAAATCAACCTCGCATAATAATAAAAGGTTGAACGTGTCCCCAGGACATAACCCAACTGATTACGGGCAGGGGTTCTCGAAAGAGAGATCCGGGGTTCAATTCTTGTCAAAGGCAAGAAAGCCCCTTCCCAGCAAGTGCATAGTGTGGGAGCTCCTCGACTTGTAGGCTTGCATGCAGTGTTGGAGGCTCCTTATGCAGAATACTGTGTAAATGTCTAAGCTCCTGCTAGCGGACTGTTAGGTACCTAATTTACATCCCTACACTACCTTTGTAACTGAGTGTAACAGGGATCCTTACTGGTTGGGGTTCAACCTTTTAATAAAAGTTTGAACGTTGTTGCTGTAGATACATAGCCAGACACATGGTCTGAGACTTTTAGCAGTTGACCAAGGAAATTGGAAAGTACGACTGTTTATATTTTGCCGTTTGTATTGTACTAGACCTGCGGTACAAACAACCATAGTGCAACACTCTTGACTTTTCTTTTCTTTAAAAGTTTGAATCCCAATTGGTACGTGTCTCTGTTACTTTCGGTCCTACATGGTGTGTAGGGATGTAAATCAGCTTCTCAAGGCCCGCTAGTAGAAGTTTGTCTTAGCACAAAGACAGCACAAGGAGCCCATTGGCACCGAAGGATCAACCCACGGGCTGACCTGCCAGCCTATAAGATCATTGCAGGGCCCAAGAGCCCATTAGCACCGAAAAAACAACTCACGGATCATATCATTCCAGAGGCCAATAGTGCTCCCACACTAGCACAAGGAGCCCATTGGCACCGAAGGATCAACCCACGGGCTGACCTGCCAGCCTATAAGATCATTGCAGGGCCCAAGAGCCCATTAGCACCGAAAAAACAACTCACGGATCATATCATTCCAGAGGCCAATAGTGCTCCCACACTATGCAGCTAGCCTGGAGGGAATTCAACCAATTTTGCCTTCGGCAAGGTTCGAACCCCTGACATTTTTTTCGAAACCTCCTACCTAGAACCACTAAGATATGTCATGAGGACTACTTTTCTTTTTCTTTTCCCCCGGCGTGAGGGGTGGGGGGCGGCGGAATTTGAGGGTTAGTTGTGGAAAAGTGGAAGATTGGCATAGAAACTCGGCCTCCGCCTTCCTCCATTTGACTAGGAAACTATAACAGTACAACGGTGTAAAAAATCATTGTACTTCGGAGAAGTATTCCTCAACGGTCCTACATGTATATAAATAAAAGGAGTAGATTCATACATAAACATTGTTGAGATCAAATCATAGATTCAAAGAGTTCTAAAGCATTACTGAGTGCAGCGTTGATGAATGCCTCTAAAAGCATTCATATGATCGATTTTTAGGGTAAAGTTTATCAACGTTGCATTTAGTCATGTTTTAGTTCTTTGATATGGGTACAAGAGCATCGACTAGTTTCAATAAAAACAGGTTCGTCTTATGTTTTTGTCTTTTGATTTTCACTTGATTCTTATATTGTATTACATGTCTTTTAATCCCTTCTATTTCTTTGGATTATATGTTTATGATGATTGGAAAAATAACTTTTCTGAATAACATATATATGTTGCATTTGTTGGTACAAGTTCTCTTCCCAAAGACGGGGAATCCTATTGATTGCTAGTTCATATGCTACCATTGTCTTACCTAAGAGTCTCTCGTCTATGGCGGAGTATGAGGGGGTTATATCTATGTGTTAGAAACACACAGAGGTTGTTTCCCAATAACCCATTATGAAATCACGCATCGATCAACTGCTACTTCACAGTATAAAAAGCTCAGGCTACCATTGTCTTTAGCCTGTGGCTAGACAGAAATGTGTTCTTTTAAGACAACTTTTTGGAAACTTTTTCCAGAACACATCACTAGCTGTGTGATGACTCATATATCAACCATGTTAATGTAATTGTCTATTAGTTTGATCGAATTCAGGTGCAATATATAACTAATCTGAACAGATCAATGACAATATATCTCAACCTCTGTTCAAGTAATCAGGATCACAAAGCATCCAGCAATTCTTGGAACATACACTTGCACTCCCTGCATTTATTTGTCAGGTCTCTCTTTATTATACCATATAAAGTGGTATGTGTGTAATTTCTTGTACAGATGCTCTATTTTTTGCATGTTTATTTGATTGTTAGATGAATTTGGGCAATGATTTAGAATCTAGAACTGAGATCCAAAATAGGTTTGACCAAATGATCAGTTTGAAAAGACAAGGAGAAATGATTTAGAATCTAGAACTGGGATCCGGAATAGGTTTGACCAAATGACCAGTTTGGAGGGACAGCGTTGTATGAGACCACAGCTTTTTTATCACTGGTAGTGACCACGAAAGAGACGGCCTGACCGCGAAGATCAGCGCTGATTTGCCAGTTTTGCCCCCAGTTGCGAGTCATGGACATCCATCCAGATCTTGAGGTCTTGACTCCTACAGCAACTACATCACCAGCTCCCCCAACATTTGTTATCAGGACAAGGTTAAAGTAGGCATTCCCATTCATTGTGAATCTGATTCCACCTTTCCTTGCGCAAGGTACTCTGCATATTTCAAGTATAGCAAATGGATTTAGATTTAATGGGTCAAGACACACTCTTCTTTGACTTTGAAATATGATGGAATAAAACAAAATGACTCACTAAATTGGCTGCGTTCTTATATTGTGAAGTAGCAGTTGATCGATACAGCTTGCTGCGATTTGTATTATGGATCATCGAAAAACAACCCTTGTGTTTCTAACACAGCTTGATGTAATTTTTATTATGAGTCATCGGGAAACAAACTCTGTTTCTAACCTCTATGTTTCTAAAACAAAATGACTCACTAAATTGGCCGCGCTTCTTATATTGTGAAGTAGCAGTTGATCGACACAGCTTGGTACAATTTTCATTATGGGTGGAAACAACCTTTGTGTTTCTAACATATGGGTATGGTTGCGTACATCCGACTCCCATATACTCCGCCATAGGCGGAGCCTCTAAAACAATGAGGTAATGTTGTTGTTGTTGTAGAGTAAGGTACATCAGATCGTAAAGCGATCTGGACCCTCCTCGGACCCTACGCAAAAGTGGGAGCCTAATGGAATGGGAACGGCTTTTTTAGTTATATGTTCCAACAAATAGCTTATATAAGAATCATAGTTTTCATGTATGCTAAAATATGACAAAATCAATACAAGGAGAATTGGATTATTATGGATTTGGCTATTCCTCATTTTGTTTCACATACTACTTCTCATTCAGCACTAAATACAAGGCTAAGGGGATATAATTATCAATCAAAATAAGGAATGATGTTCAAGAAAAATAAAAAATGGAACATTACCTTTTATACTGAACAGGGACTATTCCAGCTTTGTACTGGCCAATATGCTCGAAAATTGGTTGAGAAAGATCAAAGTGCTTCAATGGAGGATTGCACCACCCTCCATTATTGTTTGGAAGAGCATTGTTTGGTGGGCAGAAATTTGTAGCAGTAACTGTAATAGATCCTTGAATACACCAGCTTCCATCATTCACACATTTGATCTGAAAACATGCTCCACAGCTTTGCCCACCGTTGAAGAGAGCTGTGCTCAATGCAGCTGTGCTTACACCATACCCTTGACTATACAAATTTCCATATCCACAAGCTCCTCCTGCAACATAACAGCCATCAGGTTTCATTTAGAGACTAGTGTCACAAAAGACTTCACATGTGCTTTCTTTTACATGCGTCTGTGCGTGCATCGGCACAGACGCAACCTCTGCAGTTGATCTTCACAGGTTAGACGCAATTTTTATTATGGGTCATCGGGGAACAACCTCTGTGTGTTTCTTACACGTGGGTATGGTTGCGTACATGGATATGATTGCGTACATCCGACCTCCTATACCTCGCCTTAGACGGAAGCCTCTAAGATAATAGGGGTAATGTTGTTGTTGTGCGCTCATGTGTGTTTGTTGACATTAGTTTGAAACTAAGCCATAGTCCTAAAACTTGAACATTAAAACTCTACTTGATGAAAGCTTAAAAGGGGCTCTATCTTTTTCACGAGACAACTCAAGGTTAAGAAAGAAACAACAACATTACACCATTGTTTGAGAGGTTCCGGTCTATGGTAGAGTATGGGTGATCGGATGTACGTAACCATAGTCATTTGTTAGAAACGCATAGAGGTTGTTTCCCGATGACCCATAATGATGCGTCAAGCTATGTCGATGAACTGGTACTTCACAATATAAGAAGCTCAGCTAATTTAGTGAGTTATTTTGCTTTATTCCATCATATTCCAAAGTCGAGGAAGAGTGTGTCGTTGACTCCATTAGAAATGGAAACAATGGTTAAGAAAGAAAGCGAAAGTTAAAACTTGATCATATAAGTAACAACAACAACACATACCTAGTATATTTCATCGCCAACAAAAACTATCGCAAGGGTCTAAAGAAGATGAGAGGCAAGCAAACAATATGATAAAAAGTTTGTTTTCAACCAGATATGAGATTGAATTAATCTTCTAAGAGGAAAGATGATAGATTAAGAACATACCCATTGTGCCAGACGCATCACCACCACCATAAAAAGTTGCATGTCCATCAGACCATTCACCATATTGACCATAAACACTTGGTAATATGATTGCCAAGAACAACAAGCAAGATACATGATTTTTCATTTTCTTGATATGGTGCCTTACTCTCTTGACCTCTTTTCAAAGATGAGGCTAGTGATAGCAGTCTTGTATAAAGGCAAATTTATTTCCTTGAGCTGCTAGTTTTGAGCTGAGGAAACATGGGGAGGCGTCCGGCTATTTATACACTAGGGAACAAGTAGAAGTAGTTGTACCGTTTTCCCATACGACGTGAATTCTTCTTTTGTCTTTCCCCGTTTTTTCTTTTGTCTCTTTCAAAAAGTACTTTTGGCCTGATGTGGGATTTATAAAAAGAAAACTCTCGTGTTGTCAAAAGGTTGAACCCCAACCTAAAAGGTTTCCACTGTCCCAGCCCCAAATATAAATCAGGAGTCCAGCGGCTTTCTAGATTGGGTAAGATTTTATACAGTTATACACACAAGGTGCCCCCACAAACCAGGCTTTTGGCATGGCAGCAGAGAAACACTCATACTGTGCGCGTCTTTGGATTCGAACTCATGACCTCTTGTTGGCAATCCCCAACCCGAATACCAATTGGACTATACTCTGGGAGCAAACTCTCCTTCCTTTATATGTATATGTATGTGTACATGCATGTGCATATGTATCTACATCTACAGACATGCACATACACACATATATATATAGACACATACATACATACATACATACATACATATATATATACATACATGCATATATATATGTGTGTGCGTGCACACGCACATAGACAGGGCTATAGAAACAAATACTGAAAAAAGAATGCTACAAGAAGTGGCTATTTGTAGGATAAAGGAAAATGTTATTTACCCAGTTGTTTTACGTATATTTATCATAGATTTACTTATATTTGTGACACTAATTTATTATTTTGTGTACAAGATGTCATACGCAATTTATCAGAGGAATGTGGACCGTCCTCCCACAAAGTCACCTAAAACAAAATGGTGAAACAATCTTTGTTGTATCATCTAAAATGTTGACAAGCGTATAACTTTTTGTTATTATCAACAGCTTTATTTTATCTTAATTATCACGTCTCAAAAGATTAATATAGTGAAAGAAAAGATGTTTGAATTGTAATTGCAGTTGAGAAATATCATATATTCTTATGAATAGCTCGTCTTATTTCTATTTCTAATGGACTCTTTTTTGACTTTAAAATTTGATGGAATAAAGCAAAACAGGTCACTAAATTGTCTGCGCTTCTTATATTGTGAAATAACAGTTGATCGACACAGCTTGACACAATTTTCATTACAGGTAATCGGAAAACAACATCTGTGTATTTCTAACACATGTGTGATAAAGCCGGATCTTCACCAAGGTTCTAAGACGACCTCAACCAAACGTCGTCAGTTAACTCGAAGAGTTGTTAACTGACTTGAAGATTGCAGCTGGAATAGCTTCCTGAATGTCCTGCACAAGGAAGCAAAGATCAGAGGTCCCGGGGGGATGACTCCGGGTAAAACCCTCCGACGCTCAAGTCAGTTTGGGTCATTTCTCACTGAGAATGTAATTTAGTGTATGGAGTTTAGAAAATTCTCACAGGTCTTAGCCGAAGAGAAAGTTCAGTGTATTAGCTCCAGGTTGTATGAGGAATGGATTTTTGGATTCGGATCCCCTTTCTGGTCTGTATTGGCTTGCTTTTATTAGTCGTTTTCCGCCCTTGGCCTCTGACAGCAGATGGGATGTTTGCTTGGGGCAGAAAGCCTAGGACGCCGTAGGTCTGCTGATGTAATTGGTAGACCGGCTGATGTGACTAATAGGTCTGCTGGAGTGACCTTGGCGTGTACAGGTTGAATAGCCAGCTGTAGTCACTATATTCGAATTGCACTTCTGCCTGATGGTTCCTCGATGTAACGCTGTGCTTGATTCCTTCGCTGAAGTGCTCAACCAAGCCTCACCGAAGTGCAAGATCAAGTCTTGCTGAGGTGCAACGTTGAATCTAGCTGAAGTGGTCTGAGGTGTATCACTTGAGCTGAAGCTGATGTTGGGGTTCGGTGCCGGAGTGCAGTTCTTGGCGTATTCTTCGATAGTAAACTGGATGTCATGGGGCACAACCAAAGTGCAATCATAGCTGAACAGAAATTCTTGGGTGCTGAACTGCAGAAGTTATATATTTGATTGTTGTTGACTAACAGACGATTAATTCTGGTTTATCAATGTGTATGGCTGTGTACATCCGACCTTCTATACTCTGTCATAGATGAAAGACTTTAAGGCAATTGATAATGTTGTTGTATTATGAATAACTCGTATCTATTTTGACAAAAAGCCAAATAATCTCAGAGTGTCACGTTACGTACGGATTCGCATTTACTCTTCCTAGTGAGCAAAATGCCAAAGGTGAAAAATAGTTTCGATTTACAGTTAGTCTCCTTGCTGTAATAATGCTTGGATTTTGCTGAAAGAGCAAAGAAAAAGATACTTTTAAGTGTTAATATATGTTGTCTTTCTTTATGATGCCAATGACTGTTGACTTGTGCAGAATGATATAGGTAAGAAGGGTGAAATTTTGTTGTATCGATATCGACAATTGTTAAATTATCCTTCAATTGGAAAACATTCGCCGTTCATTTTGGTAGCACATTGTAAGTATTGTCAACTTTTTAGTTTAACCGGTAAACTTCATGTGTTGTGAACTTGAAGTTATGTGTTCGAGCTGTCGAAACAGCCTATTACACAAAGTGTAGATCGCGAAGCAATCCGGCTCCTCCTCGGATCCTGTGCAAACGCGGGATCCTAGTGCACCGGGAACGCTCTTTTTAGTTTACACTCTGAGATCCAGACTTCCGTGTTTGTGCAGGGTCCGGAGAGGAAACGGATCGCTTCGCGATCTAATGTATATAGTCTTACTCTACACTTTATGCAAGAGGATGTTTCTGCGGCTCGAACACGATGTACGATAAAATTGACAATAAAAAAATCAAGTTCTACTTATATATATACATACATACATACATATATATATATATATATATATATATATATATATATATATATATACAGACACACACATATACATATATATATACACACACATATATATGGAGTCAACTAATAAAGATGTTAATTAAATTGATTGGTTGGCCTTTGTGGCCAAAATTGTGGTCATGACTACCACACAAAGCCCAACAGTATTCAGAATCATATTGAATACTCCATAGATTCCAAAATGGATGTCTCTTCTGATTTAAGTTTCAAATTTTGACCGCATGAAAAACTACCACAATTATTTTAGATACTATTTATATTATGTTTTTAGTTAGTTAACCGAGACAAACTAAAGAATTACATAAGCATTAATTGAAATAGTAATAAAAAAACTTTTATTAATAACATAATATTGGAGCTCTACTGCTTGCAGTAAGTTGATTGTGCAGCTGTCTGAGCAGTTCAAACTTTGTCATAGTGGGTCTTCAACACCTAATTTACATCCCTATCGTACTGTAACACAGACTGATAGAGATCCAGTTAAAGTTTCCGGTCATAAACATTTTTTTATAGGTTGAGAAAGTAGTTGGAACTTTTAAAAACAAGCAAGGCCATTTACTGTACAATCGAAAAACTAGCGAAATTGTGCACGGATAAAACTCGAGTCCTAACCCGCGCCATTCATGCAAAATCACAATTATAAGGTTTCAAAGCTCGAGTATTGTATGAGATGGCTCGGGACACATGGCAGTCACTTGAAGAGATCATATTGATAATCAAAGAAAAACTACAAATATGGATTAGGTCAAAGCAAGCAAAAAAGACTACAACCATACGACCACTCAGAACAAGTTGACCAGATCAGTTCTTTTAGAGAAACGACTCATCTGTTGTTGCAAATTTTTATTTTGTTTCATCGGCATAAGAGCTCGATTAGTGAGTTGTTATGCACTCTTTTAAGGGTGGCTACTTTCAGGCAAACCTAGTAGCTGCCTGCTCTGAGTGATTAAAGGTGTTAAGCAAACTGAACAGTTCGCGAACTGTTCGAGTTTGATTCGTATTTGATTCAAGTTCGTTTGTGAGTTTTGCTTAAATGAACCGAATTCGAACACCTAATTAGGTTTGTTTACTAAAACGAGCTAAACAGTTCGAGAACTATTCGGCTCATTTAAACAGTTATAGTGTTATCGAGTCAAACTCGAACAAAATTTAAAGTTCGTTACATTAAACAAACCAAGCCGAACAGTTTATTTAATTAAACAAATCCGAATTCAAAAAAACTTATATTCGATTCAGCTCGATTCGTTAACACCCTTATGAGTGCTACACTAAATGTGACTTTTAAACTTTTGTGAGTGTTTGTTAGGAAAATGCTTTTAGATACTCCGAGTTAGAAGTCATACTGATGTACCATCCTGTCTTCAATTCTTTCTATGGCGTGTGACAACTAACTTTCTTAAAAAAAAGGTTGAATCCCACCCAGTAAGGTCCTTGTCATAGCACAGGGACAACACAAGGAGCCTATTGGCATCGAAAGAACAACCGATGGGTTGGCCAGAAGCGAACCGGCCACTCACCGGACCCTGCACAAATACATGAGCCCAGTGCATTCGGAACGCCCTTTTATCCTGTATAGGTAAATGACCAGTTTTGGGGGGACAACATTGTTTGAGACAACAGATTTTCCATCGTTGGTTATGCGTTTGAAAAACAGAGGCTAGCTGCAACGGATTTGCCAGTTTTGGATCCAGTTGTGCGACATCGACCGCCATCCAGTTTTTGGGCTCATGACTGATAGAGAACACCACAAAAAAATTGTGGTTTGCCGACGAAAAAATCACCGACGAACAACGTATAGTCGTTGTTTCGTCGGTAATAGCGACGACTGTGCGACAAAACTAATGTCGTCGCTAATTGCGACGAAAGTACGATGAAATTCGTTGTCGCTAAAAGAAAAATAGTCAGTCAGGTGAATTACGTCGGTGATTTGTCGGTGTGTCGTCGCTACTCTGCGTGTTTTTATTCGTCGCTATTTAGTTTGTAACGCTACGGTCGCTATGTCGTCGCAATCGTGTCGCTAAAATTAGCCCCAATAAAATAAATTCGTCGTTTAGTAAGTTCTTGGCGTTGTGTATCGTCGTTTTTTTTTGTCAATGAAACCCGCATGTGGCAAATGTTTTGTTTTACTTTCCGTTCGTAATTCGATTTGTCGTTGTGTCGTCGCAGATACATCGAGAATTAAACACGTGTATTGATTAAGGAAAAAGAAAGCGGTGATTGGGAAAAATACTCATTCATTCAATAATAAAAAGTTACATTATCAAACGAAAAAATAAAAAAAAAAATCTAAAAAGAGATGCGGAGATGTGCCGTTCACTCTTCGTCATCGGACGAAAGAGTGGCCACGACATTCTCCGCAAACTCTTTGAGAAGGCGCTTGAGCTTGTAATATCTAATTTCATCTTCCGCAGCCTTCTAGTCATGTTGTGCAGTTGCCGCGACTGCTGCTGCATGTTTGCCATCAGCATACAGAAGTCGGCGTCCTGCACAGGCGTTTGTTCTTGATCACTCTGATGCTGCGGTGGGCCATAGACAGATACGGAACCTTCTCGCTCAATAACCGATGGTACTTGAGGAGGAGGAGGCCCTTCTGGAGGGGCACTGATTGCCCGTCCACCACGCCTTCGGGTTCTTTTAAAAACGACGCGGCATATTTTGATTATTTATAACCTTATATGTGTGTAGGTATATGTGGGGATGTTGTTGGGGTATAAATAGTAAAATTAGCGACGACATAAGCGACGACATAGCGACGTTTTTTTCAACCGTTAGGAATGTGCAGGCGTCAGGAATGTGCAGTGATGACCTTTCGTGTTTTAGCGACGAATTGGCGACGTAAATTCATCGTACGATGCAACCGTTGGGAACTGACTTGCCTAATAGCGACTACTTGGCGACGGAGTAGCGACGAAACGCACATAGCGACGACATAGCGACGTTTTTTTCAACCGTTAGGAATGTGCAGTGATGACGCTTTGGGGCTGTTTTAGCGACGACGTAGCGACGAATTTGCGACGTATACTCATCTTACGATGCAACCGTTGGGAACTGAACTGGCACTGCCGAATAGCGACTACTTGGCGACGGATTAGCGACAAAACGCGTCGAATAATGTGAAGAGACGTTATCCGTCGCTGTTTCGTCGGTAAAACGTCGGTAAATTAAACAAAAATTCATGCGTTGTAAGCATTGGGAACTGGACGGACTGCCTTTTAGCGACGAGATTTATGTTTCTTGTTCGCCGCCGGTCGTCGCGAAGTCGTCGGTATTGTGTTTGTTTGTTTCCGAGATTTGTGTTTGTTTGTGGTCGCTATCTCGTCGCTATTTCGTCGGTAACATTGCAGGCTGAGAACGATAAAACCATTTTCCTTCTTCTTCTCTCTTCTCCCATTCTTCTCTCATTTCAAACACATCAATCATCAATTTTGAACGAAAAAACCGAAGTGTGGAATTTTGATTTTTTTTCTACCACCGAAAAAAGATAGCTGCTGTTATTTTGAAGGTGTATCGAGAAAATGGATCCGAGGAGAAGCGATAGAAAGTGATGTAACAGAGAGTAAACAACGGGGAGTGGGTGGTTTAGATTTGTTGAAAGGTCTCGAAGAATTATGGATTTTGCGACGAGTAATGAAAGTGGAACGCAGATTAGATGTCCGTGCAAGAAATGCAAGAACCGTAAATATAAGGATCCGGGTGACGTGAGGGTTCACTTATTGAACAAGGTTTCGTCCAAATTACCATACATGGTACTGTCACGGCGAATATGAGGGGGCGTCTACATCTGCAACTGTACACGTCGAAGGGGGACCCGGTCAGGTTGATGCCGAAGAAATATGCGAGGGATCTCACAACCTATACATGCAGATGGTGACAGACGCAGCCGCCCGGCGCATTACCGGAGAGCATTTGTTACAAATACATGATCCGGATGAACAGCCGCGTATATTCATGGAGGAAGATCCGAACCCTCAGGCGAGACAGTTTTTTGAGATGTTGAACGCCGCCAACACGCCGCTGTATCCTGGTTGCGGTAGTCACACACAGATGTCCATGATCGGTCGGATGACGAGCATGAAGACGGAACACCCGCATGACGGAGAGATTGTACGATGGGATGTGTCAGCTGATGAGGAATCTCTTCCCGAAGGGAACACAATGGTCGACAGTTTTATTCGACGAAGAAACAGCTGCAGGCGTTAGGACTGCCGATTCAGAAAATCGATTGTTGTTCAGAGGGGTGCATCATATACTGGGGCATCAACGAGGATAAAGACATGTGCAGGGTCTGTGGGACAAGCAGGTGGAGAACGAACAAAGAAACCGGAACGTGCCAAGAAAACAATTTTACTATTTACCTCTCGCCCCTAGACTGCAGAGGCTATACGCATCCGGTGCCACAGCTAGCCAGATGAGGTGGCACGCGGAGCACTACACGAAAGACGGTGAGATGTGCCATCCATCTGACGGCGAAGCTTGGAGGACGTTCGATGCGACGCATACGGGTTTTTCGTCGGAGACATAGAACGTTAGGTTGGGTTTATGCACCGACGGTTCAACCCGTTTGGACAGTCGGGAGAGCAAGTATTCGTCGTGGCCTGTAATCGTGACGCCGTACCAATCTACCGCCTTGGATGTGCATGAAGACGCCGTACATGTTCTTGACTGTGATCGCACCGGGGCCTAGGAATCCGAAACAGAAAGATCGACCTATACCTGCAGCCGTTGATACAGGAGCTGAAGTGGTTGTGGGATTTTGGCATGGAGACGTTCGATGTATCGACTAAACAAAACTTCCAGCTACGCGTCGCGCTGATGTGGACGATCAGCGACTTCCCGGCTTATTCTATGTTGTCGGGGTGGAGCACAGCGGGGAAATACGCTTGCCCTTGCTGCATGAAGCAAGCGAAGACGATGTCCTTGAAACATGGACGTAAGATAAGCTGGTTCGACAGCCATAGGAAGTTCCTGCCCAGACGTCATTTGTACAGAAAGAACGTGACGGCGTTCTGCCTGGCATCGTCGATAAGGACACAAAGCCCGAGCTCCTCACGGGTGCAGAGGTGCTGCATGAGATAGACAGTTGTGGATTCGTGGGGGTCGCTGATGATCCGGACGGCAGTCACAACGCAGACCTGGCTCGTTACTGTATCGGGTGGAAGAAGAGAAGCATATTCTCGGAGCTTCCGTACTGGAAGAGCAATATGATCCGACATAACCTGGATGTCATGCACATTGAGAAGAACGTGTTTGACAACATTTTCAATACAGTGCTGAATGTGCCAGGAAAAACAAAGACAATATGAAGGCACGACTTGATATGCGCGACCTCAACATGCGACCGGAGCTGCATCCCGTTGGCACAACATACATGCCGAAGTCCTCGTACACGCTGAATGCGGAGCAGGTCAGTGCGTTGTTATCGTGGCTGGGGACGGCTAGATTTCCTGATGGCCATGTTTCGAACATGTCGAAGAACATCGACATGAAATAAACGCGGTTTGCACGGGATGAAGAGCCACGACTGTCACGTTTTCATGCAACGGTTGATGCCCATTGCATTCCGCGATCTGCTTCCAACCAATGTATGGGAAGCAATTACCGAGATGAGTCTGTTTTTCAAATGTCTTACAGCCACGAGACTCAGTGTGGATAATATGTCAAGGCTGGAGGGCGAAATCCCAGTGATCATATGCAAGCTGGAAACTATATTCCCTCCGGCCTTCTTTGATTCAATGGAACACCTGCCAGTTCATCTACATACGAGGCACGTGTTGGTGGTCCTGTTCAGTACAGGTGGATGTATCCGTTCGAGAGGTACTCTTTTTTTATGTGCATAACGTTCTTATGTGTCTAAGCGCAAGCATCTGAACATACATTCACTATATGAACAGATATCTCAGGCATTTGAAGCTGAACATCAAGAACAAGGCGAAAGTCGAGGCCTCGATGTGCAATGCCTATCTAACGGAGGAAGCATCGGCTTTCGTGTCTCATTACTTCGAGCCAGATGTCCCGTCGAGGTGCAGAGATGTTCCCCGGAACGACGACGGCATTACCAGATCCGGTGTCCTCCCAATATTCACACATCCGATCAGATTTCACGGACATGGAAAGGAAATGATATGGGGGACAGCGAGCTGAAGATTGCTCATTCTTATGTTCTGCGCAAACTGCCGTCAAGTCACCCGTTTTCAGAGGTATAAACGATATTCAATTTTATTTTGTAAGACCTTGCGATACTCTATCCATTATGTTACAAAGATATACATGGTACTCATTCGTAATTTGCTTCAGCTTGTTCATTGATTATTGCAACACCGTTCACCGGGTATATCAAGCGATGCAATAAACATGAGTTAGATTCCAAGTTTGCTGATTGGTTCAGGTGGCATGTAAGTTTACATATTTGCCTGTTACGTGTACGATATGTGATACGCATTTATTGCCCCGCTGATGTATACTTACTTGTCGTTTTACAGGCGAGCAAAGGTCATCTGGCTGACGATGAGTACGGTTACATTCTGACAGCAGTAGCCGAGGGTCCATTTAACAGAGTCACGCCGCCACGACATGTGGTTTTGTCAACGGGTATAGATTCCACACAGTCTCCCATGCCAGCCGAAAATCGTCGGAGAACAGCGGAGTGTGTGTCAAGCGGTATGACAATAGCCCGGACGAGGATGACTTCTACGGCTACCTTACTGACATAATTGAGCTCGAATCCGGCATTGCCTATAAAGCGGGTGGTCCTATTCAAATGCGAATGGTACGATCCAACTCGAGAAGGTTATCGCGTTGGCACAAAGGTTCACGACCAATATAAGTTGGTAGACATACACCAAGGGCGACGGTACAGAAAATACGATCCATACGTTTTGGCTAGTCAAGCGTCCCAGGTGTACTATCTATCGTATCCAAACAACGAGGATGAATGCGATCTCAAAAGACTGGCGAGCCGTGTGCAAAGTGAAATCGAGCAAGTTTGATGTTAGTATACAGACAGGTTCAGATGGTATGGACGCTGCATTTCAAGAAGAAAACCCGTCCGTTCTAGATACGACACATGTTGAACTGCACGACCTCCCTCTAAATGACCCCAACGGCGGTTTCATCGAAATTCATCTCAACATACAACCGCCTGACAATATTGAAGACGTAGTCGAAGACGAATACGAGGATATGAAGAGGACGACGAGCATGTAGATGAAGATGAAGATGAAGATGAAGATGAAGATGCGTATGAGGATGCAGATACCAGGAAGACGAGCATTAGCCAAAATTTTTATGTACCTCTTTATATGAAAGTGTGTATGTGTTGATGTACTTATATTCATGTATATACTACTTTATATTTTGTATTTTTTTTTCAAAAATTATAACACACGACTAATAGCGACGAAATGTTGCGTCGCTAAATTTGAAATAACGACGACACGTGAAAAATAGCGACGAAACTAAATAGCGACGAAATGTTGCGTCGCTATGTCGTCGCAAAATATCGCAGTTAAGCTGAACTCCCCCTCTTTCTTCCCCATTTCCCTCCTTCCCCATTTTTCCCCTCCCCTCGGCGAAAATTCCCTCCCCCCACCGGCGAAACCTCCCTCCCTCCCCCGGCGAAAGCTCCCCTCCCTCCCCCGGCGAAAGCTCCCTCCCAGCGGCGAAGTTCTCCGTTGACCTCCCTTCTTCGGTTAGTTTCTCTTCCTATTTCGTTTTTTATTTAATTAGTTATGTTGGGGGTGGGGTGCTGGGTGTGGCTGGGCGGTGGTGGTGTGGTGTGGGTGGCTGGGTGGCGGGGTGGGGGTGGGGTGTGGGTGTGGGGCTGGGGTGGGTGTGGGTGCGGGGCGGGTTGTGGGTGGGGGTGGGTGGGGTGGGGCTGGGTGTGGTGGGGGGGTGTGGGTGGGTGGGGGCTGGGGTGGGGGGGGGGGTGGGTGGTGCTGGGGCTGGGTGGTGCTGGGGGGATGGGTGGTGCTGGGGCTGGGTGGTTGGGCAGTGGGTGCGGGCTGGGTGCGGGGCTGGGTGTGGGTGGGGGGTGGTGCTGGGGGGTGGGGCTGGGGTGGTGGGTGCGGGGCTGGGTGTGGGTGGTTGTGGTATATATGTATATGTGTATAGAATTATGTATGTATATATGTATATGGTATATATAGTATATGGTATATATGTATGTAGTATATATAGTATATACGGTATATAGTGTATATATCTATATATGGGTATACATGTATATGGTATATATATGTATATCGGTTATATATATATATATGTATTTATGGATTTTGTAGTTAATTTTCGTATTTGGGTATATAATTATATATAAGTTAATTTCGTATTTACATATAAATATATGTAAAATTATTAGAAAATGTTTTTTTGGGTAGAATTATGTATGTATATATATTTTTCGTATTTAAATATATTTATAATTATATAATCTATTTTGGTATATATGTATATGGTATATATGTATATACGGGTATATATATATATATATATATATATACGGGTATATATAGTATATGGTATATATAGTATATACCGGTATATGTATATGGTATACATATGCATATACGGGTATATATATGTATATATGGGTATATATGTATATGGTATATATGCATATACGGGTATATATGTACAAACTGTTTTGTAAGAGGTTTGCATATGATTTTCGGTATGATACTAGTTCAAGGTTGTTGGATTTGGATTTGTCTTTGGAGAGGCCATTAAGGCTGGGAAACCTCCGATAAACGCTTAAGTCATGCCGAAACGTTTAAAAATTATTAATATGTTCCTCTCAGATCTGATGGCTAGTGAGGGTTTACCGACGAGATCCACATACCCACCAGCTACACAGGACCTTCAAGGAGAGTTCGATGCGTCTTTTCTCAGCATGATACGTATGCCTCGGTTTCGACCGCCGCTCTGGCTGCGGACGCAGACCTTTTACGGTCTGCCGACATGTCCGCACCCCCCAGACATACGACGCCGACGCCACCCACACCCAGCGCATCAGCACCTCATCCGGCGTCTGATGCGGCATCGGACCAGGGTGTCATACCAGGGCGTCGTCCCCTCCTTGGTCACATGATACCCATAAGTAAGTAATGATTAATTTATTTAACATGTTTTAAATATATTTCACGCGTTATTTTTTCCTAACAACTTCACCTCTTTCAGGTTTGGATCGGACAATGGCGCGCTTTCCGGTTGCATCACCCGGTCCTTCCACCTGAGGCTTGACCCATCTGGATATTCCTGGGCCCGTGTCACCCCGGAGACACGTAGGTTCTACTGGGATGAGTTTCAGGTATTCAAATTTGATGAATTTCACTTTTTGATGCGTAATCAATCATTACTTTTCTAACCACACTTTTATTATTCCTCCGTATGATAATTGCAGAAGGCGTACAGCTGGCCAGCCGACATCGCCCACGACGTGGAGCAGGCCTGGCGGCATAGGGCCGCCAAACGCTACGGCGACTTCGTCAACTCCCTCAAGACCAAGTCGGAGCGTGACCCCACGTGGATAAGGCCTGCCTACGTATCCGAGGCCGTCTGGGCGGCGTGGGTAGAAGGGTGGAGGGACCCTGCTTACCAAGCCCGCAGCGCCCGGAACGCGGCGAACCGGCGCAGCGGCAATGTACAGGGCCCAGCACCTGCCACACACTCAGGTGGTTCGGTTTCCCACGCCACCACGATGCGTTCTATGGTGAGTATTTTAATATTGGATTATTTAGATTCATTGATTTCATTGGATTATTTACATTCATTGACTTAAGTGGATTATTTATATTCATTGAGTTAAGTGGATTATTTATATTCGTTGATTTCTTATGTTGCGCTGTTGTTTTTTTGGTATTCGTATATGGTTACTTTAAGTGGTACATGTGTTCATTTGCCTTTTTATTTTTATTTTTGATTTGACTTGGGAGAGGCCTTTAAGGCCGGGATACCTCCGATAAACGAATAGGTCATGCCGAAATTTTTAAAATTCTGGATTTCACTAACATATTTTATTTCATTCTTTCAGCACGAGGAGACGGGGAGTGGCCAGCCTCCTACGATCTCTTCTACAAGACGCATCGGAAGAAAGCCTCCGACGGGACGGAGGACTGGATCACGACGAAGGCCCGCGACATCAGTGTAAGTAGACTACGATATCATTTTTTTTCCTTAGTTTGTTTTATTGCTAAACCATAACAATTTATTCTCATTTCAGGACGAGTACAACAGATTACTCGCAGATAGGGGCGAACAGGCCGACAAGAACCGCGCTTATTGGGATGCGGTTCGGACCGTCGGCCCTCAAAATAAGAAGAGAGGGAGGTGTACGGGGTTGGATCAGTAGCGCCGCGAGTCTTTCCCGAAGTTCTACAAGCAGGTGCTTCCTCCGAGGCCAGCACCTCCGCGCCTTCTGCGAACGCCGGAGGATAATTTCGCGCCTGGAATCAGATAATGCGGCGCATGCAGCGTGAGATAGAGACCATCAGGACGAGGCATGAGGAGAGTGTACAGGCGCTGCAGCAGGCGCTTCAACAGGCGTTTGAGCATGCGCAGCGGCAGACGATGCAGGTGCAGGAGGCAACGAACCAGCAAATCTCGCACCTGTCGCAGGTAGTCATGTCTTTCATTTCCTGCTCCTCACAGCCTCAGCCTCAGCCTCGCCCTCCTGATGGTCACTCTTCTCCGCATGATCCCCCTCCATCTTCCTCTACATAGTTTTTTATTTTTTCATTGTTTGTACAGTCTATTTCATTTGTTGTATTGACATTTTCTTTGTACTTTTATATTCTATCTGACAATTTTACGGATTCTATTTCGTTTGTGTTGTTTAATTATACGAACTTGAATGCGCAAATACCGTATTACTGTATAATATTCGTACAAATGATTTAATATACAAAATAAAATATATTATAGAAATTAAATAATTAAAAACTTTTAATTAATAATGTATTAATATTATAATAAATCAAAAAAATTTAAAATTTAATATTAAATATTTAAAATAATTATTAGTAAATTTAATATTTTTAAAAATAACAAATACCGACGAACCGGCGACGAAATTGTACTGTCGCAGATCGGTAATAAAAAAACAAAAATTTAAAATTAGCGACGAAAAGACATATAACGACGACATTTTGCGACGAAATAAAACGGAAACAAAAAATAAAAAAATAATAAATAGCGACGGCAATACTTATACCGACGAAATTTTGCGACGAGTGTCTTTGTTCGCAGAACCTTAATAAAAAATTAAAAAAATACAGAATAGCGACGAAAATATTTTACCGACGAAACAGCGACAGCAGAAAACAGGTCGCAGACCTGACAGTTTCTCGTCGCAGTTTGGCGACGATACACCGACAAAATTGTTTTCGTCACAATATAGCGACGCAGTGCCGACGAAATTTGCTTTGCGACAAGCCGTATAACGACCTTCATTTTTCGTCGCTATTTCGTCGCAATATGCCTATAGCGACGAAATACCGACGGTTTTTGGCTGTCGCTATAGGCTCTTTTTTTTTGTGGTGGAAATTACATTAGTCATCAATATCTTGCAGTAATTGTGACCTTTCGGAAGAATCGATGACTGATGCAGTGCGATTGGTCTTTTTGAAAGTTTGGGAGACACACACATTGGCCTTAAGATCATTCCAAAATTTTCTTTCACTCAATTTACTACAGGAGAAAAATGTCTTACATCGATGTTATACAAGTATACTCAAAAGTCACATCTCATCTCATGCTCAAACTTACGTTTGCATGAGATGAGATATATATCCACTCAAAATAGTAAGGTAATGGCTGTTGTTATCTCATTCTCATATAATCCATATATTTTTTTCAAAGTAGGTGATGCGTGACTATATTCTCAATACCCGCCCTCACGTGGCAACATAGCTTGACACACACACGTGTCTTAAAACCCGTCCTCAATCACAAACTACAAGACATGAATGAACATATATGGACTTGATTAGGCGAGACAATAAATGGCCAATCGAGAATCAGACAAGGTGTGAGTCTACATCTTAAACCTACTCTGATACTATGTTGAAATTTGGACTTACATGAAGTGGGTTACATATCCACTCAAAACCTTAAGCAATGAGACCCATATATTTTTTCCAAAATAAACGATGTGAAATAATATTTTCAATATCATGTTACATGAACCATTCTTAACCATTTAAACTTTATGCTACAGTAGCATGTTACCACGAGCTATTATTAACCATTATAACTTAGCATTAATGTGCATCATATAACAATAGTAATTTACAACTCGACCCTACAATAACAAAAATACCCTTGCAGCAGTCATTGACTCAACGACCTCTACTCCTCCGAGTATTGAGCGCATCCATGCATCCAAGAAACCCCTTTTTAGAACTACACGCATATAACAAATATATATGTCCATATATATACATGTGTGTATGTTCATACGCCTATAAATTTACAATTCTTTTGTCTCCTCTTTCAACCAAAAACTTGGAGTTCTATCACAAAATTACGAATTCTTCATTCGATTTTCCATTTCCATTTACCCCCCCCCCCCCCCCCTCATTCTCCTCCAGCAATTCTGGGAATGGAAAGGGGATGGATCATTCTTGTCGGATTATTGCTTGTCGGATTATGGAATAATGGTTATGTAGAAGGGCTAGGGGTAAATTGGGGTACGGTGGCATCCCATCCCTTGCCACCAAAAATTGTGGTGCAGCTATTGAAAGACATTGGGATTCAGAAGGTGAAGCTTTTTGACTCGAATGAAATCATCTTGAATGCCTTGGCTGGTACCGACATTGAGGTTATGATTGCTATTCCCAATCTTGAGCTCCAGACCATGATGGATGAAGACAAAGCCAAGGCATGGGTACAACATAATGTCACACGATACAATGTCACCTCTAAAGATGGTGTTAAAATTACGTAAGTGTAAATGTTCGTTTAGTTTTAGCTTATATTGCCATACAGACAACAATTAACTTAGAGCCTCTAGCGGAATATAAAGAGTGCGGATGTACGCAACCATACTCATGTGTTAGAAACACGCAGAGGTGCTTGTAGGATGTAGCTCAGTTGGTTTCGGAGGGGCAGATTTGCTAACAAGGTGCAAGGTTCGAATCCCGCAACCTGCATTGTGAGTGCCTTATCTTCAGACTCCAATGTGGGTCTTGAGGGTGGGACCCTAGTATGAATCTGCATGTTCTGTGACTCTCTTTTAGCGGGCTGCTGAGTACCTGATTTACATCCTCCCAGCTGCCTCGTTAGGCCGGGGTGTGGGGAACCCTTGGGGTTGGGATTCAACCTTTTTTGCTAACAACACATAGAGGTTTTCCGATTAGCCATAATGTAAATTACGTCAAGCTGTGTCGATCAACTGTTACTTCACAATATAAGAAACGCATCCAATTTGGTCATAATCTAAAGTTAAGGAAGAGAGTATCTTTGACTCTATTGGAAACGAAACATATTGACACAGATTTTATTTTATCTCATTTTTGTATTGATGTAGAATTTACCATAGCAACATATAGCATCACTAGATCTAATTGTTTGGTGAATTTTATGCAGACTTGTGGGAATAGGAAATGAGCCATTCCTAAGAGATTACAAAGACATGTTCGTAAACTCAACCTTGCCAGCACTAATCAACATACAAAATGCACTTAATGATGCCGGAATTGGAAATGTCACCAAAGCCACAATTCCCTTCAATGCTGATGTCTATTACTCACCCTCCTATGATCCAGTCCCCTCAGCTGGAATTTTCAGGCCTGATATAGCCGACACTGTGAGAAAAATCCTTGAAGTAATGGACAAAAGCAAAGCCCCCTTCATTGTCAACATATACCCATTCCTCAGCGCTTACCAAGGCAACGGCCAGTTTCCAATAGAGTTCGCCTTCTTTGAAGGCAAATCAGCTAATCCTGTCAATGATGAACACACTGGGAGCAAATACACGAACGTGTTCGATGCCATGGTCGACACATTGGCCGCAGCCTTAAAGCGCGAAGGCTACGGAAACATGTCGATAGTAGTAGGCGAGATGGGATGGCCTACTGACGGTGATGTGTTGGCAAATGTGTCCATGGCACAAAGATTCTACACAGGGCTTGTCAAACACCTTGCATCAAACAAAGGCACGCCGCTTCGACCCGAATACCCTGAAGTATACATGTTTGCATTACTTGATGAGGATGGAAAGAGCACATTGCCTGGTAATTTCGAGCGTAGTTGGGGGATCTATAGATATGATGGAGTCCCAAAGTTTCCACTTGATCTTTCGGGCGGCGTCGGTCCAAGCAAGAACCTTGTTGCTGCCAAAGATGTTCAATACCAACCAAAAAAATGGTGCCAAGTGAAACCAGATGTGACAAACAAAACTGCACTTGAAGAGAGTGTAAACTATGCATGCTCAAATGGGGCTGATTGCACACCTTTAGGCAATGGATCATCATGCAATGGCATTAGTGATGATGCAAAGGCTTCATATGCATTCAATGCATTTTTCCAAGTCAATAATCAAGCTCCTCAAGCGTGTGATTTTGGTGGCTCGGGTACTATAACAACTACTAATATATCTGAACCAACTTGCAACTTCACTATCCAAATAGTTTCGTCCGTCGGCGCGAACGCTCCCGCTCCTTCTCCTTCTTCTTCTTCTTCCGGATCATCTTCTGGGCATTCTAATGAACACAAGTCGTCGTCTAGCGTGCATGCAACCTATACCTCTAGTTGGTCTATGTCAATGTTGGTGGCGTTTATTGGCACGGTGTTGGCACAGTTGGTTTGAGCCTTGGTTCGCTTCTCTTTTTCGTACTAAAGGTGAAGATCGAGTACGCAAAAAAAAAGACAAATAAAAAAAAAGAAGAACCAAATCGTATTTTATAAGGATATAGACTATTAGTTTCTTGATGTAACTTAGTTTGAAAAAAATATAAAAAGAGGAGGGGGGTTGAGGAGGGAATGGGTTCGAACACGAGTTCGAAAAATCATGGACATATATGTCAGGGAGAGGAACATATCCCCCCTCACCCTCTTGTAGTTCTTTTTTTTTTTTTTTTTT
>AP025068.1:1015067-1027718 GCA_036186865.1 Eustoma russellianum | reverse complement strand
TTTTTTTTTTTTTTTTTTTTGAAAGGTTATAATTTTATATTATCCTTCAGTGTTTTAGATATATTTTAATTGTTTCACTGCTAAAAAAATATAGTTATGGCAACATATTTTACCATGTCTCATTACTATAATATAATTTTATTTAATCCGTACAGGACATATTAGTTTGGGTAAATATTAATTATGTCACTGTTAAAAAAATTATAAATGAGGGATCAAAACATTATAAATACTATGAATCTTGTCAATATTTCTAATAAAGAATGCAAGCTTATAGGAAAAATAGATTGGATCTTTTGTTTGATGAAGTTTGTAAGTTTTGTGTAAGAAGATAGATTATCATTCCTAGAATGAATGAGGTGTGCTCACTCGAAGTGAGAGTTCACAAAAAATTATTTGATAAATAACAATTCTTCATCACAATCGAGTTGATCTGTTTTGTATCATGATTGATTCACAATTATAAGACCTGAATAAACGTTTCGATAAGAAGAATTGAGATACTGCTTGTATAAAATGTTTGAACCCGTATGATTTTTTTACAACATTTGATTAGAAAACGAGCGAACCAAACTGTTCACAAACAGTTCGAGTTCGATTCGTATTTGATTCCAGTTCGTTCATTAATTTTAATTAAACAGCCGAATTCGAACACCTAATTAGATTCATTTACTTAAATAAGCCAAATTATTCGAAAAATGTTCGGCTCGTTTAAAATGTTATAGTGTTTTCGAGCGAATTCGAATAAATTATGAATCTCGTTACAGCAAATGAGCGAGCCAAACCGTTTGTTAAGACAAATGAATCTGAATTCAAAAACATAATATTCGGCTTGGTTCAGCTCGTTACACCCCTAGCTCCAGCTTAGAATCAAAGGTGAAATGCAAAATATAGATAAACAGTGTGGAACTTTTTCTCACACCCAATAGAAATTTTATGTTGATCAACTTGTATTATAATGATATGATGCTACATAAAATTTATTTACGTCCAAACAAGGGGTAATTTCTTCTTCTCTCAATGTACTTATCAATTGCAAAGGTAATTTGGATACAATGCATTAAGTTGACAAAACAAAAGTAGTAAGTTGTCATTATTTTAGGACATACAAAAATATTATACTGAACTATGAAACTGTGACAAAGGAAATAACATTTTATTCCTCCTATTACATAAATTCATCTTTGTATTTTTGAAATTTTCAATGTAAGTGTGTATGCTTTATTTAACCTGTCCTCATTAAGTTTAAAAATAAAAGTAATAATTAATCTTGTGATCAAACTATTTTTAGTCTGAGGCATAAAAAGAGATAATTATCATTAGTATATTTTATCATTGCCTGTTTGGATGTATAATTGCCTCCCTAAAGTCGTAATACAGGCAGCATTGCCACTCACCGTCCAAGGCGTAGTCCAGTTGATACTCGGGTTGAGAATTGATTCTAAGAAGATAAGGGTTCGAATTCGGAGACATTCGCAGTGTGGGTGCTCTACTTCTGAAGTAGTCTGTATAGGCAATTGCTCTACTTCTGCTAGTTTGTAGGGAGCACCTTGCGTGTTTCCTCATGTGCAGCCTGCCAACCTAAGAGGCCGCTGGACACCTGATTTACCTCTTCCACAAACTTCATAACGCTGCAATAGTGGGATCCTAGGTGGAAGATTTTGCTTTTTTTTTTGCTCCCAATGATTGCCACTTAATCAGCTTGTACCCTGTTCTTGTGGGGATAGGATCCCCTTACCGTAAAAGGGATGTGGGTGACCCTCATCTAGTCTCACCACCTTCCTTTGTTGTCATGTGTCGTACGGTCATAAAAAAGGTGAAGAAAGTGGGGGTTAAAAGATCTCAATCGATCTTGTGAATAAGACCCTGTTACATTTATGGACAGATCATCTAGAAATGAGATCAGCATGACGTTATCACGATTAGCATGTCAGTCAAGTAGACAGATCATCTAGAAAAATTAGGTCTGGAAGTCAAATGTGCAGAGTCAAAGTCAACGTCTAAAAAGACAAGATAGTGGCATATTAGTTCAACGAAGAACATCCACCTTCATTTGACTTTTATTTAGAAACAAAACTCATTTTTTAATTAAGAGTAAGATGAGAATGATGGAATAAAACAAACGACTCATTAAATTAGATGCATTTTTTATATTGTGATGTAGTATTTGATCGACATAGCTTGACGCAATTCTCATTATGGGTCATCGGGAAACAACCTCTGTGTGTTTCTAACACATGAGTATGGTTGCGTATATCCGAACCTCATACCACGCCATAGGCGGGAGACTCTAAGGCAATGGAGTAATGTTATTGTTGTTGTAACATCAGAATGAGTAAAAAAAAATTCTTAAAATCAACTCCATCGGTTGGAAGTTGCAACCCAGAAAGGAGAGATCTCGAGGTCAGCCCTATATGCATGCAGCCAGCTAATATATTATAATCATGATTGTTTCAAATTTTTTGATGGTATGCTTTGACTTTAATAAGCATTTTCATGCAGTGTTGCATTATTTTACAGAAATGTTTTGTAATTTGAAAATGGCAGGGGATGGAAAATTATATTTTACGAATTTGCGGGTGAAAGTATTCCAAAAGAACATATATTTTACAGTAAAATAATATTAATACAACAAAAATACATATCCATTATATCTCAACAAAATCAAAAGCTTTCGTTAGAAAAGAAGAAGAATGAGAGTCAAACAAATAATAACTTCATAACAAAGAATAAAATGTTTTTCATTTAGCAAGTCTCTATATGCACTGGTATTATCCCCATGACATAGACCAACTGGTTCCGGACAGGAGTTCTCAAAAGAGAGGTCAGTGGTTCAATTCTTACCAAAGTCAAGAGAGCCCATTTCCAGCAAGTGTATAGTGTGGGAGCTCCTTGGCTCGTAGGCCTGCCTGCAGTGCTGAGGGCTCCTTATGCAGACTACTGTGTATATGACCATGCTTCTGCTAGCGGGCCGTTGGATACCTGATTTACATCCATACACTACTTTTGAGACTGAGTGTGGCAGAGGTTCAATTCTTGTCAAAGTCAAGAGAGCCTCTTTCCAGCAAGTGCATAGTGTGGAGCTCATTGGCTTATAGACTTGCATGCAGTGCTGAGGGCTCCTTATGCAGACTACTGTGTTAATGACCATGCTCTTGCTAGCGGGCCGTTGGATACCTGATTTACATCCCTACACTACTTTTGAGACTGAGTGTGGCAGAAATCTTTAATGGTTGGGGTTCAACCTTCTATATGCACTTGTACAAATGAAACGCGTTTTGACGTCGGTTCTTTTTCGACTGACAACACGAGCGGAGTGCAGCGACTTTAGAAAAACATAGGGGAATATTTTCTTGAAAATCACGCCTGGTCTAGCCTGTGCAAAACCATGATGGATAATTTAATTTTTTTTATAATGTGCATAAAAAATGATGATGTAATCCTGCCAATTGAATAAAAAAAATGTTCATCACAATATTATTGGTTCCACTGAATTTAGGGATAGAATCCCCTCACCGCAAATGGGGTGCGGTGACGTGTGACCGCACGACAGTGGCAGCAAGGAGTGTGTTGAGGCTAGATGAGGGTCACCCGCATCTAGCCTCACCACCTTCCTTTGCTGCCACGTGTCGCGTGGTCACAAAGAGGTGAGGAAAATGGGGTTAGGAGATCCCAACCCCTGAATTGATTAAAAAAGTTTCTCACATTTGAAGGAATTGTAAATGGATAGCAGCTAGTGCGCTTATAACTTGATGGCATTTTTATCATCATCATCATCCGTACCAGTATATCCCAACGACAGCAAACGCTATCGCTAGGGTCTGTGGAAGGTAATTGGTAGACAGACAATACCTCTGTTCTAAAGGTTAGAGAGTTTGCTTCCAGTGAAACCCATGCCTCTATATGTACCTGCATAAATGACATAATAATAGAGATATAATGTGCTAGTGTGTTAGTGAAGGAATTAGGAAAATACAAAGAATAAACTTTCGATATTAATATAAACATAACGTGTATATATACATGTAATGCAAAACAACGGTAAAACATAAACAAACAAGTGCAAAGTTAACCTAAAGCGTATACGTATATAGAATTGAATTGGTTGAACAACTATATATACTTCTGAAATAAATATGAGTGTTTAAAACAAGCATGAATAGTTGTTTATCAATCAAATATCTAAATACATATGAGTATTTTGTAATGATCGATCAATATCTTTTTTGTTTATATGTGAATCTTTATGTATCACCATACTTTGATGAGGGAGTGAGTTCTCCCCCACCTGTACCAGAGGTCCCTTAGCCAGGTGGGATGTAAATCGAGGGATGTGCTCCACCGGCAGCCCTGCAAAGGGAGAGGACACACGAGACTCAGCCAGCCCAGAGGCAACCCTTATAATATTTCAACAAGGATTGTCTCCACACGGACTCGAACTCGGGACGTTGGGGTTCTAGCCCCAATCATCTTTGTCACTTACCACTGGACTATGCTCCTGGGGCTGTATCACCATACTATTATGTCACTAGTTTGCTTCTTATTTATTTTTGAAACAAAATAATATCTATCGCAACACAATTTTATTAGTCCATTTAAGTAATTCAAAAATTTTCCCATATTTGCATAGACCCGCAATTTATGACATAACATGTCAACACTAAATGAACCTGAATAAGTTTTTTGAGAGTTTATGTCAAAATTTTAAACCGTTGACCAATTTATATACGTGACGATGTATGATTGGAAGTCTCATATTTTGTATCATCGTTGGTCTTTCCAAATCTGAACCGCTTGATATTAACCCGATAAAGAGTGTACGCGTCAAATACTTTACTGTGAATGCTAAGCAGTTGGCTGGAGGTTGGGATCTCCTCACCCCAATTTTCCTCACCCCTTTTGTGACCGCACGACACGTGACACCAAGGAGGAGTGGTGAGGCTAGATGAGGGTCACCAGCATCTAGCCTCACCACCCCCTTGCTGTCACGTGTCACGTGGTCATAGCGTCACCGGACCCGCTTGCGGTGAGGGGATTCTATCCCGTTGGCTGGAAGGGGGATAGTAGACACAACCGCACAAGTCAACTCTATCTTTGACATGGATAAGGATATCTTAATATATTGTATAATAGTACACTCTTTATTTAGACTAATCTCACTGGATTATACTATGTATCTATCTCAATTTGAGTATACATGATAAAATTTAATCACTTAATTCTTTCTGGCAGTATTTTACCACGTTGATCAGTAAACAAAGTACACATTTATAATCCCTTTAACGTAACATGTCATTTCAATAATACAAAATACAAGCTATTCAGGTGATATTCGGATTGAAATTTGTTCTAATAGATCAAGAGTTCGAATCTAGGGACACTTCCAATGCTGCTAGACCGAATGTATAGTTTGCGAAAAAACACCTTGTGTGAGTCACTTCGTAAGTACTCATGAATATTCTTAGACTCTTGATTTACATCCTACACGATGTCATTTAAGTCGGGAACCGTGTACCTCGGTGTCAGATAGTAAATGGCAATTAGAGAATGGTAGTAGCTCCTAAAACTTCGTCACTTCACATTCCCAAGAATCAAGAATTGGGAAATTACAATAAGACTCGATATCAAAACCGTCATCTGAGCCACCGCCGGCCACCGCCTCTGGCTGCAGAAGTGGACGAGGAGGAGCACTAACCGCCATCGGGGCTGAAACTGGGCCCACATGCTGCTGATTAGTGGGGTCAAGAAAACAAGCTGACGTATCAAGTGTTGGCAAGCAAACACTCTCCAGTCGGTTGCTATCTTGTGGCGCCACCGAATTAATCGCCGGAGAGAAAGGGAGCTGTAAGTTACCGCCAATCCTCGCTCCCGTGACCTGTTGAACCATTCGCCGGAAATTTGCCGGATCGGCGGTGATATATGTCGTCGTCGACCGCTTCGATTTTCGTGGCTTTCGCTTAGTGATTTTCCCACCATTTACGCCGGCAACGGCGGCGATCCGCCCCTTTGAAACCACCGTCTGGGTCTCCAATCCCGAGACGGCGGAGTTAAGCGTTTGAGCAGTCTCCGGGGAGCAAAAATAATTAAAAGCGTCACCGGAATGATTATCGGTGTCATTAGAAAAGGATTTTTGAAGGGCATTTGTGATGGTTTGATTTTCTCTAGAAAAAGATGCCGACAACCAAGTGTCGGCGAAAGAGGGGCTAAGAAACCAGGAGTCCGTGGTGATTAATTTGTCCGAGGAAGCCATTTCTGGAAAATAGTCAAGTCAACTTGAAATTATGCATAAAAGATTAAAGTGTTTGGAGAACTGGGGAATTTTTTTTGATGATTTTAAGGTGTTTATCATAGTTGGAGTGGAGGAAAGAAGGATGATGATGGATTCATGGTAGTGTGTTGGCGGGGGGTTAAATAGGACGGTGAGGTAAATGCAGGAACAGCGTTCATTGGGACACACGTCAACCTCGGTATGACCCTACGAGATCGTTTTCATAGACATGCGACTTTCTCTTGTTTTAGCAGCTGAGATTCTTACCATGTCCTCGTGAATGTAGCCTCACCACCCTGCTGCTACATGTCGTACAGTGACGCATGAGGTGAGGATAAAGTGGATGAGGTGATTTGAACTCGGCAAAATGTCATATTCTAATTTAAAGGGTTTTAAATCTCTCACCTCTAAGAGGTCTGTGAAAGATAGAAATTAGATGTTTCTAGAACATAGCTCAGTTAGTATTTGTATTGAGATTTGTTCTAAAAGATCAAGAGTTCGATTCCAAAGATAGACACGTTTCACTGCTGTTAGACCGAAGACTTGGTTTGCGGATGAAAACTTTATGTGGTCACTGTGTAAGTCCTCACCCAACCTAGGAGACCACTAGACTCCTGATTTGCATACTTCACAATGCTCATTGGCTGTGGCAGTGGGGTCCTCAGGGCCAGAGAATGATCTTCTTGCTCCAAAAGATGTAAATTAGATCGTTTAACGGTCTCTTAGGTGGGAAGCACATGACTTTGTGTCCTCTAGGTGTTCAATTCCAAATCCGTTATGATATAAGGAGTTGACGGTAGAGTCCAAACAACCATAATGCTGCTACTAATATTCGAACGACAACTTTAGATACAATCTACTTTTGGAATACAAACCGAAGTATGTCTTGGAGCTAGTTTTCATATACATGCATACCGAGAAAGATGTGATTTCAATGGTGATTCTAATCACAAAGATGAATTATTTTATTATTTGACCAATTTGGATTCTCATCTTTTGTATGATTATTTTATTATTAGACCAATTTGGATTCTCATCTTTTGTATGTGCATCGGAATTATTTGAACCTAAGCAAAGATGAGATATGCTACTTAGACACTTAAACTACGTGTTCTACGACCTAACAAATAATAATATTAGACCCAAGGTGTAACGGCCTGGATTGACTCGAGACTTTTTTTTTTTCTTTTACACCCATTATGTTTTTAGATTAAAATATAATTCTGTGTACCTCAACGCTAAATACGATTTCTATTTTAGTCTAAAAACACAGAGCTGGATAAAATTATGAAAAATTCCTTGTATACATTAGGGTACAAATAAAAGTTTGAAAATGTATAGGGCTGCAATTCGCCCTCTCAATCAAACATAATATACCTCTGTCCATGAATTTGTGACTCAGATTTATAATTCCACAGGCAGTATACAATAATCAGTGCTAAACACTTCAAGTCTAACTAAAGATGATACCTAACCTCTAGCAAACTATGTAGCTATACACTTCTCCATGTGCCATATCTTGAACTGAAGCTTCCTCCTCCTACACTTTCTGCATACTCATGGCATGCCTCGTGGGCACTTCTATCCCAGGCCTTGGTCATTTGTCCAATGGATATTGGCTGTGGAAATGCACGAATAGCGCGATCGAATTTCTGAAGTGTTTCATCCCATAGAGCCTTCGCGTGGTCATTTTCACTAGCATAGCACAACAATGTACACATCTCAACTAAAAGGTTAAGTTGTTTCAGAATGTAACTAATACGCGTAAAGTGAGATTCACCAAACTTAGCACACAATGTGGTTTTGTTTGCATGATTTTACCAAACTGTGTTTAATGCATTACATGGCATTCTAACTTCTTGCCTCGGGAATTATACCCGAATACAACAACAACAACAATCATACCTAATATATCCCAACAACAGCAAAAGCTATCACTAGGGTCTGGGGATGGTGAGAGGCAAACAAACAATACCTCCATCCTAAGGGATAGAGAGTTTGCTTCCTTACTTTTACCCGAATATGGAGAGTGAAAAGACAATAGAATATATAAGTCTAAGACTGATCTATAGAGTCTCACCTCCATGGCTGTGGGTTTCTGTCAAGTACAACCGGAGACAAATTTGGATAATCAGACTGGACCACCACTTGCAAAACCAGATCTGGAAACTGCAAAACAATATCCAGAAATAAAGGCAAAATATGGTAGCGCGTAATTTGTACGAATCAACTGTGTCTTTACATAAGTATACCGTTAATGACTGGTGAAGATTAGGCCCATGTTTCTGCCCTACAGCAGTAAAAGTGAATTGAAGAATTACTCCTTCAGTTCCATGCGTGAAATCTGTTGTTTGGTGAATCACTTTTACTACTGTTTCGATCAGCCTTCTATTGATAAGTTGAACTTCCTGGAACAGAGATTCAGGAAACTGCAAAATGGAAGACTGAACTGTCAAGATAACACTAAAGCATACAGTTAAATTCTTCTTTTTCAACCAGTAAAATGTCATCCATCTAAAATACTAATAATCTTTAATTTAGGAGGAAGCACAATTCAACTTGTTGATGAATGTTAGTCCACATCACATAGGCAAATAGCATTTGATCTCAATAGGATAAAAAGGAAGAAACAAGATGTTCTACAGTACAAGAGCATTTGTACCTCAATTTTGCGTAAGAAAAGCAACAGAGATGAAGGAAATAAAATTTGTACCTCGATTTTCTGCTTTTTGGTTGCTCGAATAGCATCTGGTATTGATGCAGGTTGTGCAATATCTGTCCCATGTAAATCATCACTTTCATGTGATGCATTCCTCGCATCATCAGTATCTCTCAAGCGGACACACGGAGGTTCTGGCGCGATGGAAGCCACCTATAAGGAAAAGTATTGAGATTATTTACAATAAATTTAACGGCATAACACAAAAAAGGTTGTGCATAAGGAGCAGGACTGACAGGAGATTGGCCGGTAACACTTGTTGAGGTTGAAGAAGGCAAAGCAGGCGTAGTAGACAGTGATGCAGCAGCCTCAGATGGTTTTGAAGCTCCATTTGACAAGGGACAACCCAAATTTATGGATTGAGGATAATTATGTAAGGCCTTAGCTGAAGAAGTACAATGTTGAGAAACATTAGGCAGTATCACCAGGCTGCTCGAAGATTTCTGACTTTTTTTGAAAATTGGGTTGTTAGGCTGATGATTCCTCGTATTGACCTCTGCCTTTGTCCCACATGACTTCCCCGTTTGCATCTTCTGATTATCATGAGAAACATTTGGAAGTATTCCCTGGATGCTCGAAGAACTCTGCCTATTCTGGACAACCGGGTGGCTCCACTGATGATTCCTCGTATTACCCTCCACCTTTGTCCCATGCAACTTCTCTGCTTGCATCCGCTGGCTATCATGAGAAACATTTGGAAGTATCCCCTGGCTACTAAATGAACTCTGCCTACTTTGGCCAATTGGGGGATTCAGCTGACTGTTCCTCAAATTCCCCTCTGCCTTTGTCCCATGTAACTTCTCTGCCTGCATCTGTTGATTGTAATGAGTAACTCTTTGTAGCTGGTGTGGTATAACCTTCTGTGTTTGCATAGTCTGATGATCCTCCGATCGCCTTATGAAGTGAGATGGGATAGCACTTGGATTTGAAGGTAGAGGAGTCGTAATTGGATTGTTCGCCCTCTCTATCTTTCTAGGAGATGAGTTGACCTGCGTACGAGTGCTAGAGAAATTTTGAAGAGCATCCATCCTAGATAGTGAAGGCAACGGACTAACAGCTTCACGCTGAAAATTACTCTGAGCATTGAATTTGGGAAGGATTCCCATCTTTGCCAGATGGGACTTGTTATCAATGCACAGAGGAGCAGACGTCAGACTTTTCTGATACTCATTATGATACGAGGGTTGTGTAGCTCCTGTTCTTGTTAAACAATCTTTTGGAATCGAATCTGTTTGTCTTGCTTCAGAGTACAAAGGCACCACATTTTGGTGTTGTGACTGATGCCCACTAACATGCCTGCTTCTTGAATCCTGCAATGATGTATGGATATTGTCACCTCCTTGTTGGAGGTGTGTGGTCTTATTCAACTGCTGGCTTGTTTGAGAAGGTTGAGAGCCTTCTGTACCAGAAGTATGTTGTCTTATTTTGTTCAAATATCCAATAATCATGCAAAACTTGTGACAAAAATCTTGCTTGGAGAAGAAAGCAAGATGAGATTTTGACATTGACAGGAAAGCCACAACTTTTTTAAAACTCTCTATTGCCTTTTCCCGCGTAGCTCGCTCTTCTGGTCTGCATGGCTACATAAGAAAATCTCTAATATCTTAGAATAGTGAGTAACAACTGAAACAGAGGTTTAATCAAACTACAAAACCTGAACTATCTAGTACCTGAATATGGAGCTTTTTTGCACTCTGGTATGCTCTATTCAAGTCTTCTTTATACTTCTCCTTTACCTTTAGAAGCTGCAAAGAAATCAAGGATCATTTTGCCACAATTGGTTCATATTTGTGAAACATATCTTCCAGGGCATACAAAATTCATTCAATAACTCAATAGCACTTTTAATCAATTTTAATTCATGTAAAATATGTGTAATGGCTCAATCTTGGACACTTGTCTACTTCCACGAGTGTAGCAGTGAAAGTGGTGGTTTTAATCATGTTAAACTAAATATTTCTGACTTTCGACATCTCATTCCACTCTAAAATATAGAAATGTACTCCATTGGCGAATAGAGTTTTACAGGAAATTTACTACTAGAGACAGTACCGCCTGAAGTACATCTTTTAAGATTAGTTGCTCAATAAGAATGGGCGACAAAATCATAGGGAGTTTTTATCTACACAAAACATGTATACCTTGAAGCAGATAGGTTCTGTGTTCATTTCACATGTCAACTAAAAGGTACAACACACAAATCGACCTTATGAATTTGGAATTCAACATCTCAGTTCTATGGGACTATATTGTCCTTGAAAGCATAGAAATTAAGAGCGCACATAAAATCTAATCATATGGCATCCTTTGCATATCACAATTTCTATACCATCTAGCTTGTCCTGACTCCATTAAAAGAATCTTATTCTAATTGTGCTAAATGATCTTAATGGGACATATGAACTGGGTCCTACTGGGGCTCCCCTCATTACAAACTTAGCCTACATCATAACTCTACTGATCAAATATCAAATGTTTTTATCCCAATCTTCTTTGACATAATGAAAACCTGAGAGAATCGAAGAAAAAAAGTTATAATCCTCTTACAGGAGAAAGGGAAGAATCCATCTGAAATAGTGACATTACAAAGGCTTGAATCACAGGTTTAAGGCACATCAAAACGGTCCAAGAGTCCAACAAAAACTTTGGTCAAGTTATGGGAGGAAAAAGGGACACGGGGAAGAAAATGATTTATTTGACCATCTAGGCCATAAAGCAAGAAGCAAAGAATGAAAAAGTAAAAAGTTTGCCTATCCTTCCCCATTAACTTCTCTTATCATTTGAAAATTAAAGAAAGAACTGATATAGGAAAGAAACAATCAACTCTCGACCCACAGCTTTATGTGTTTCATGAGTCTTTCTTTCTCTTTGTTTCTGTCCTCCTGTTAAAATTCAGCACCACACAATATACCTTATCACTGTTCATAAATTCTGGTCCTTTATTGGTTCTTGTTTGTGAATGTGCATTTTCAAGAAACAAATAAGGAACAAGGAAGTCATGCTTTTCCTCTTTAGACTTGGCATATCTTTCGGTGATCCCTTTAAACATAAATCTGGTTGCTTAAGACTCAAGATTCAAACATATCTTTTCCTTTCACAAGCCAACAAACGAGCAAAGTGCTATGCATACTTCCTTGGTGACTGTATCGAATATTTCTTTAATGGGCATTGAGGTATGTTTTATTCCTCTGCAGGAAACATTATGCTTTAGCTCTCCCCCTTCGTGAGTCAGATTCAACACAGTCAAACAATCAGAAAAAGTTACCTGATTGTAAGCTTGATCTTGCCATTGAATCGAATTTGAAGGTGACTTCAATATTGTGGAGCCTGCAGGAAAAGTCAAATTCCCATGATAAACACATAAAAGTTATACAGTAGCGAATTCCTATACATAGAGATTCAGAACAAAAAGTGGGCACATGCATCGAACACAATGTAGACAATTGCCCTGAAATGCCTACAGCACGGATGAACAAAATATCAGTACCTTGTAAGCCATTGAACTCCTTGTCGGTTAAGGTTGTGATGCCGGCTTGTCGCAATCCTTTGAAGGTGATGGAAACCCCTTCCACTTTAAAGGTCATGGTTAGCTGCTTGTAGTCCATCTCAATGGGTCCAAGTGTCTCCAGCCACTCTACTCCCAATATCACTTGGCAACCCGAGA
>AP025068.1:928090-1015057 GCA_036186865.1 Eustoma russellianum | reverse complement strand
TAAGGCACATCAAAACGGTCCAAGAGTCCAACAAAAACTTTGGTCAAGTTATGGGAGGAAAAAGGGACACGGGGAAGAAAATGATTTATTTGACCATCTAGGCCATAAAGCAAGAAGCAAAGAATGAAAAAGTAAAAAGTTTGCCTATCCTTCCCCATTAACTTCTCTTATCATTTGAAAATTAAAGAAAGAACTGATATAGGAAAGAAACAATCAACTCTCGACCCACAGCTTTATGTGTTTCATGAGTCTTTCTTTCTCTTTGTTTCTGTCCTCCTGTTAAAATTCAGCACCACACAATATACCTTATCACTGTTCATAAATTCTGGTTCTTTATTGGTTCTTGTTTGTGAATGTGCATTTTCAAGAAACAAATAAGGAACAAGGAAGTCATGCTTTCCTCTTTAGACTTGGCATATCTTTCGGTGATCCCTTTAAACATAAATCTGGTTGCTTAAGACTCAAGATTCAAACATATCTTTTCCTTTCACAAGCCAACAAACGAGCAAAGTGCTATGCATACTTCCTTGGTGACTGTATCGAATATTTCTTTAATGGGCATTGAGGTATGTTTTATTCCTCTGCAGGAAACATTATGCTTTAGCTCTCCCCCTTCGTGAGTCAGATTCAACACAGTCAAACAATCAGAAAAAGTTACCTGATTGTAAGCTTGATCTTGCCATTGAATCGAATTTGAAGGTGACTTCAATATTGTGGAGCCTGCAGGAAAAGTCAAATTCCCATGATAAACACATAAAAAGTTATACAGTAGCGAATTCCTATACATAGAGATTCAGAACAAAAAGTGGGCACATGCATCGAACACAATGTAGACAATTGCCCTGAAATGCCTACAGCACGGATGAACAAAATATCAGTACCTTGTAAGCCATTGAACTCCTTGTCGGTTAAGGTTGTGATGCCGGCTTGTCGCAATCCTTTGAAGGTGATGGAAACCCCTTCCACTTTAAAGGTCATGGTTAGCTGCTTGTAGTCCATCTCAATGGGTCCAAGTGTCTCCAGCCACTCTACTCCCAATATCACTTGGCAACCCGAGACAGGAACAACGTAGTAGTCAGCGGTGACAGAGTGACCTTGTATAAGGATGCTGAGTGCCCGACATTGTCCCATACATTCTCTCCTGTCTCCATTACCCACCCTGAATTGCACTTTGTTGCACTGACTTACTGGTAATCCGAACCGAGAGACAATAGACTGACTGATGATATTGCGAGTAGCACCACTATCTATTAACACCATCACATTCTGGTTTTTCAGCTGGCCAAGCACACATATGGATTGTGAAGGTTGAGTACCTGTGGCTGCATGAAAAGATATCTCAGGTAAAGCTTTCTGACGCTCCGTTTCTGTTTCTAGTGAGCAAGGATGTCATAAGCATGTCCCATCTTCTATCCCGTTTAACGAGATCCTGCCACGTATAACAATTCCAAATGAACTGAATACAATGTAGCATGATGAGCTCATGAAACGGGATAGAAGATGAGACACAGAGGTGGGTTAGGGAATCCCAACCCATTTCTAGTTAACTGCCTTCCCCAACCTCAATAGTCTCTTGGGCTGAATCTTTATTCATAAATAATTGCAGTTGTTCATAATGGTGACCTGGTGCAAACAAAAGTTCAATTTTGGAATTGAACTAAACACTAGCTACCCCATTCTTAGCCATAACCATACTACTAATGCCTTCATTGCCAGAGGATTGGGAATTGATCAAAGGCAGGAAATTAAACAACCACATAAAACTGCACTTAATCAAGTTTATGTTTCCGCCAAAAATCTAAAAATAAAAAATTATGATATGTCTCTAAATTCAGATAACAATAAAAACAAAAGGCACAATCTTTAATTCACCTGCATTAGAGACCGACACAATGGAGCTCAGACAAGACGAATGGACCTGGAACCAAAAACAAAAGCAAAATTTGAAATAACCATGATGATCCCTCAAGTTATTGATAGCGATGATGATTATAGTAACCTATTGAAGAAAAAATCAAATCTTTGTTTAACTTATCATCAAGCTTATAACCGAAAGCACGCACAATTTGAATTCAAGATTATCAAGAAAAAAGGACAGCATGTGAATTCAATTCTACGACTTAAACAATTTCGATCAAATTCATTCCCATGTTTCTAAATTCCGAAAAACAATGTATATACCGATTCTTCGGAGACGCTTGGCGCATTCTTCATCATAGTAGTAGGCATAAAGATGCATTCAAATTAGAATGGAGAGTTTGGGGTTTTAGTAACCAAGAAAAGATTTGGGGATATGAGAATTCAAGAAGAGAATAACAAAGAATTTTACACTAAAAAAAAAAGGAAATTCGAAAAGGCAATCACGTCAGAAGAAACGTAGCCTTTTATTATCTGTTGGAGGGAAGTTGAGTTAAAAGGAAATTTCATCATGTACCCAAACCATGCAGTGTCTCTCTTACATATATATACTGGCCCCACCTTGATACGGAAAAGCGGTTCGAGTGGGTAGTTTAATCACAAGGAAATTTCACTATACCAAAACCATCCAACCGCATACCCAGGATTCGTCTCGACAGCACGCATGGCATAGCTCAGCTGGTACCGAACGGACAGAATTGCTAGAAAGGTACAAGGTTCGAATCTCCAGCATTGTGGTGTCTGATCTTCAGACTTCAATGTGGGTCTTGAGGGTAGGCCCCTAATGTGGGTATGCGTGTTCTATGCCTTCCTTTTAGCGGGCCGCTGAGTACCTGATTTACATCCTCCCAGCTTTCTTGTCGGGCCAGGGTGTGGAGGACCCTTGGGGTTAGGGTTCAACCTTTTGCTAGAAAGGATTCGTCTCGACAGTCCGCAGGGTATAACTCAGTTGGTATCGAAGGAACAAAATTGCTAGAAAGGTATAAGGTTCGATCCCGCACCATTGTAGTGCCTTATCTTCAGACTCCAATGTGGGTTTTGAGGGTGGACCCTTAGTGTGGGTCTGCGTGTTATGTGCCTCCTCTTTAGCTGGTCGTTGAGTAACTGATTTACATCCTCTCAGCTGCTTCGTCGGGTCGGGGTGTGGGGGGCTCTTGGGGTTGGGATTCAACCTTTGCTAGAAAGAATTCATCTCGACAATGGAGTAATATTGTTGTTGTATGCATGTCATTGCCAAAATGCTTTTATATAAATGTTTGATTTGTTAAAGTTAAAATCTGTCGGCGAAATATATGTATATAGTTGTTCAAATATATATATATATATGATATTAATTGTATAATTTCTCTGTTTAGAAACAATTTGTAAAGTTTTACAAGTTAAAGAAACATAAATACTTTAGACTGTATGAAAAGTTTATGACTTAAATAAATATTTAAAATTAAAATAATGAACAACATTTATCTTGCTATCTTTTGTCAGACTTTGAACTCGTATTTAAAAAGTGGCGATCATCTTTTATATTCTCTCTCTAAACCTTTATCAAGACTAAATTGGTATTCGGGTTGGAGATTGACAACAAGAAGTCATGAGTTCGAATTCAGGGACGTACACAGTGTGGGTGTTCCAGGCCAAAGGCCTGGTTTGTGGGGGCACCTTGTATGGGTAACTGTGTAAGATCTCACCCGATCTAGGAGTCCGCTGGACTCCTGATTTACATCCTCAACACAGCTTCTTGGAGCTGGGATAGTGGGAGTCCTTTGGATTGGGTTCAACCTTTTGCCAAGAAGACTAAATTATTCTATTTGTCCATGAGACATGTCGTTAGCCTGCTGTGTGTGGGATCCAGCTATGTGTGTGGGTCCACACACCTAGCACATACCAGAACCCACCAGAAATTTTATTGTGGTCATTGATTAACTAGTGGTCTAATAAAATGATAATAAATAAGTTTTATCTACATACAAAAAAGGGGGTAATTGGTCAAAACAAGGGGCTTATAAATTTTCTACACATTTCATTGGTCAATAACCAACTAATCATACTTGATCATTGACCATAGTAAAATTTGTGAGAACCCACACCAAATAATTTAGTGTTAGATAAGTATAGATTATAAGGACCTCTTCTCATATTCAAAGACCACCATTTCATATATCAGTTATGATGCCATGTAAGTCTATTTATAAGTTGACTTGGTCAAACAGAGATAAAATAAAACATAAATAGAAGTCATACTCTCAACAGTTATGACTATCACTAATATAAGCATATATTGGTTAAACACAGGTGGAGTCCTTCGGGATGAGGAATTTCACAACACATAAATTGGTTAAACACAACAATCATGACCATCAGTAATATAACCATATATTGGTTAAACACAACACAGATTCTGGGATGACTTGGTCAGCGCGCTGGGGAAGCCTCAATGCTGACACGTCATGAATAGCTCACTTGGTCTTTTATATATTGTGTTGTTTCGGAACCACTGATAAAATTACAATGTTTTAGGGTTTTCCATAAAAATATTTTATCGGCTACGCTGAGTGCCTCCACGATCACAACTGATGGTCATCATTTTATCCTTTTCTGACTTCTTGATAGAAACTAAGGTGGCGTTTGGTTGGGGATATGGGAATGAGGGAATGAGTTTGGAAGCATCCAAACCCATTCCGGTTGTTTGTTTGGGGTAAATGAGGGAATGAATTTCATTTTGATATCCAACTATTTGGTAATGGATATCGTTTTTTGATATACTAGGCTCCCTTATCTATCAAATTGGGGGAATGGGGAGCCGCCAGTCAACGCCGGTCAACGGCGCCGTCCGCCGTCCGCCGCCGGCCCGCCACCAGTCCGCCGCCGTCCACCGCCGGCCCGCCGCCGCCGGCGACCACTATTCCGGGCGGTCACTATTCTCATTCCCATTTTAATACCAAACAACTATCACTTTTAACCCCAAACCCATATCCTCCAAACTCATTCTCTATCATACCCATTCCGATTCTAATTCCGATTCCCAAGTGTGAACCAAACGCCACCTAAGAAGCCATGGTTTATAGCAAAAGTGCGAATTGCGTCGAGTAAATCATCACGAGTGCTAAATTGCTTCATTTGTAATTGTCTTCCTTCTTATTCTACACCAACTTGATTTGTTATTTGCATCTGTTCATTAGACTCCATAAGAGAACATGTTTCATCATACAAATCCATGACCAATGATTGCACTATACCTCTCCTTTTTTTATTTTCTAAACATCGAAATAATAGACGTTTCGGTTTTACTAGATTCATACGTTTGTACAGAATCCAAAGAGGAATCAGATCGCTTCGTGATCTGATATACACAGTCTTACCCTATATTTAATAGAAGAGACTGTTTTACTGCTCGAACATGTGACCTCAAGATAAAAAAACAACCCGGCATCCTTTCTAAACATCGAAATATAATTGCAAAATTGGAATTTTCTCAAGAGATCATTTACACAAAAAAAAATTTGAAAAGGCAATCACGTCAGAAGAAACGCAGCCTTTTATTATCAAGCACTGACATTTATAAACATCAACCTCATCTCTGTGTTATATACTTCCTCCGTGCAAAATAAAAGTCCACATATTTATTTTTGGATGTCACAAAATATAGGTCCACTTGCTTTAAATGGTAAGAGAAAATGTATAATTTTACAAACTTGTCGTCATTAAATACACATATTTTAAAAAAATATTTAAAATGCATAAATTTACTAATAAAACCAATAATTAATGTTATGACCAATTTTCATAAACTATGTACTACTTTGACAAAAGCTTATATATGTGTGTGTATATGTGTATATGCATGTATATACATATATATGCATGTGTGTATATATGTGTGTATGCGCGAGCACGCTGGAGACGCGGTTGGGGAGCAATTCTATCTATATAAATAATGGCATGATGAGGGAGATGATAGAAGCATTGTTAAGAAGCAAAATTTCAACCTTCCTTGATAAGATAGATGGCCAAGTTTGGGTTCTTCATCATTGCTCTTACTCTCGCCACAGGCAAGATTTTCCTTCCCCTATATATCTTCTAACAATATTTCTTGATGCCTCATCAGATCATAAGTGTCTCACACCGCCAGTAGATCCATTGCCAAATCATGTACATGATATCATCCTTTACATGATCAAGTAATAGAAATCACCGTTTGCTAGCTACGAAACCGTATAGGTTTTATTTCATTGTTCCTTTGATCGTCATGCTAGAGGCTATTTTTTCACTACTTAGACAATGATTACTGTTTAAAAAGGTAATCTCTTAATTTTTTTGGAAAAGTACATCAAATTACTTTACCGTGTGCTTCAAACTTATATAGAATATATATGAGGTTGTTTGGGAGGTTGATGTGATGTGTTGCAATGCTGGAAACTTTCAATCGGACGTAGATCTCTCACGTCGATCGATCCATGTTGATCTGAGGTTTTCTGTCCGACGTCGATCGATCACATCGATCGATCGACGTGACGTCGATCGATCGACGTGCCAGCGGACAGAACTTTTCATTTTGGGTTGTAACTTTTGATGCAAGGATCATCTCCCTTCACCTTTGAACGGTAATGAATGGCCATAACTGGTAGAAAAACTGCTGAAATGAGTTTCAAACATAGTTTTAAACACAATCCAAGGTCTATATATATGAGATCTTGCTATCTTCAAAGATACACAACATTCTTGCAAAATCTATAGAATTTTCAGCAATCTTTCTTTTACCTTTCTCCTTTATCTTTCTCTTCAATATCAAGTTCATTCTTCTTATCCTAGAGCAAAGGAAAAGAAGACAGACATTATATCTTGGGAATCATTAGTCTTGTTGTCTACCTTGCTCAATCGGTAGAGGCTAAATTGCTTTAAAGACAGAGTCATCTTGAGACTCGTCTCGGCTTTCGTTTGATCATATTCTTGCTTGTTTGCTGCACTTTTCTAACAAATGTATCATGTAATCTCTTAAAAAGGTTAAGTGTGAGAACTTTGTTGAGCAATGATTCATAGACAGCAACTAACAAAGTTACGTGGAGATCCGATTTTGCGTGCTCTCGCCTAACTCAACTAAGTTCGATGCCTTTTTTCCATGTTTCAAGTGGTATGGCGTTGTATGCTTTATTATGCCTTTTTTACCCAAAACAGGAGAAATCTTTAAATTTTGTGTTCTTTCTTCTTTAGAGTTACATGTAAGGAAAAAGAAAAAAGAAAAATATCTGTGTTGATACCCAAAAGGCCTCCACTGCCCCAGCCGGCAACTCTAAGGAGCTGCGTAGAGGATGTAAATCAGGAGTCCATCGGTCTCCTAGATTATGTGAGATTTTACACAGTTACATACACAAAGTGTCCCCTATAAACCAGACATTTGACCTAGCAGCAGAGGAACATCCACATTGTGCGCGTCCCTGGATTCGATCTCATGACCTCTTGTTGTCAATCTCCAACTCGAGTACCAACTGGACTATGCACTGGGGGCACATTATCTTATTGCCTTGCTCCTGTCTATGGTGGAGTATGGAGGTCGGATGTACATAATCATATCTATGTGTTATGTCTATGGTTGAGTATGGAGGTCGGATGTACGCAACCATATATATGTGTTAAAAACAGAGGTTGGTTTCCGATAACACATAATGAAAATTGCGTCATCTATGTGCTGGTTGATTATTTTTATACTGTTATTACGCAATAATTCAATGAAATGACGTGTTGAATCCACAAGTTGCGGTGAGCACTGTGTTACGTATTTTATATGAAATTCTACAACAAAATTTTTATTTAAAGGAAAGAGTGCATGTTTTTTCAAGTACGTTTCTTGTTATTAATGGTTTTCTTTTTTTTTCCCCTTCCTTTTCTATATCCTTTTCTCCGCATGTAGATAATAATGTTAAATCAATCACAACATCGCATTTAGTAATCAGAAATATACTTTAGGCCAGTGTAATCTAACATATTAATACATGTTTTGTAATCAATTTTTTAGTGAAATCAAGAAACGATTGGTGCATACATACACTTTCACACAAGCACGTGTCTACATGTGTGTCTACATATATATATGGCGGAGCTTGTAGCAGCTGGTAAGGTTGCTTATTTTTGACATTGAGGTCACGGGTTCGCACCGCATAAACAGCCTTTTGCACAAAGTATAGGTCATGGGTTCGAACCGCAGAAACAGCCTCTTGCACAAAGTGTAGGTCACGACTGTGTACATCAGATAGTGAATCAATCCGGCCCCTCTCTGGACCCTACACAAACGCGGAAGTCTAGTGTACCAGAAACCCTTTATATATATACACACACATACATACGTATATATGTATTTAGAAAATGAAAAGGGAAAGAAAAATTTACCATGAGGGCAGTTTAGGCATTCCATGAAACTTTTATCAGATATAAAATCATCATTACATATGCATTTGAAGGACTTTAAATTTACTTGGTTTCTTAAAATATCTATCATTTGTAGAATTTTTCACGAGCTAAATTAAACGAGAAAGTAAGGTTAAGATAGTTTGATTAGGTGTAGTATATGTTGATAGTCATAACCATTATGGTTAATTAAATTATCATTATTGTTGGTCTTATTAGATTTGCACTTCTCTCATAACATGGTCCATGATAAGAATTCGCGAAGTAAATGATTAAAGTTAATGAGGTTTAGACAGGATATAGAGACACCTTAGAGTATACTTGGGGGGTTAGATGCTCTATACATTTTAGGTTGACTTTGCACTTTTTTATTTTTGTCTTCGTCTTTCATTATTTGTATATATATACGGTTATAACCGTTTTAGTATCGGAAGTTTTCAATTTGTGTTTACTAAATCCCATCACTAGTAGACCAGCACAACATATTCCTATTATTGTGTCATCTATGCAGTTATATATAGAGCAGAGGGCCTCACAGGAAGCAAACTCTCTATCCCTTGTAATAGATGTATTGTTTGGCTGTTTCTTATCCTCCTCAAACTATAGCGATAGCTTTTACTGTCATTAGGATATATTGAATATGATTGTTGTTATTGGTGTTACTACTGTTATGAAAATTATGGAAGCAAGACAACAATAAGAGAGCGAATCACCAAAGAACCTTGGCTTGAGGCGTGTATACACACTTTCCGTAAGGAATATTTGCCCCCACTAGATGCTGCAGGGTTATAGGCAAACTTCCTCCTAGGATACAACAGCCAACAATCTCTAATCCTCAGCAAATAGGATTGAGAAAACAATGAACTTTCAAACAAAAGTGTTTTAGAAGATGGAAGAAGAAAGTAGTATGCTTGTGTGTTATATGAAGCAAAGTTGTCTTCAAAATGGGTGTTAATAGCCTATTTATAAGCTCTTAAACTCCAGAAAGACGTTGCCTGGTGGTTGGAGGAAGTTTCAAGGTGCAAAAGTTGCAACTTTAGATGAAAAGTTGCACCTGCTGGCACATCGATCGATCGATGTATCGATCGATGTATACATCGATCGATCGAAGTATCGATCGATGTCTCACAGTAGCTTCCAACTTTATTCTGGCCAACATCGATCTGTCACATCGATCGATCGATGTTACTTCGATCGATCTATGTGATCGATCTATGTTGGACAGAAAGTTTTAACTCTGCACCTAGGGTACATCGATCGATCGATGTATACATCGATCGATCGATGTGATCGATCTATGTCCGACAGAATACTCAACTTCATTTTCTAGCCACATGGATCTATCCATTTGATACATGGATCGATCCAAGTCATGAGTCAAGCTATTCTTGCTTATTCCAACACCATCTCACTTTCATCTTTGATCCCAAAACACACAATCTTCATTCCATTGCTTTTACAAACTATTATAACAATCCCCCACTTAGTTTGTAAAACAACTTATGACATTTCATGCATTTAAGAAGTATCTTTCGATTTGAACCTCTTATTAGTATAACATCTCAAAGTTCTAACGAAATCATGATAGCTAAAAAGCCTTGAATCAGATTCCTATGTGCTAGAACCGGAAACATTACACACATGAAACCACACTTTCAACCGAAGTCCATTTTAAACCGCACTTTATGGCCTTGTGCTACCCCTAGTATTCATGAACATTTCAAGATCATTGCCTGTCGAAGCGGCACCACTTCCCATGTTCATATAGGTGAAGATTAAGATAATTCCTCTTAATCCTTCATTAAGAGTGTTTTAACACTCACCCTCCTTTAACACTAACATTCCAATTCTTTAAAGATCAATGTCGTGCGGCTTGATTCTTTAAAGATCAATCGTAGTGTTTTAATACCTCACTTTGTGACTTGTTGTTACCCATTGAACCTTTAGCTAGTGGTATGCTAGACAAGGTCGGGTTTCTATCACAAGTGAACTTATCCCATACGTCTCAATCCCATCCCTAAAGATGTACTTTGTACCAAGTCTTTTGATAGACTCTTTGTCAACGGATCCGCCAGGTTATTGCAGGATCTGACGTACGCAATGGCTATTACACCATCAGTTATTAATTGCCTTACATACTCATGCCTAAGGCTGACATGTCTAGATTTTCCGTTATAGATTTTACTATAAGCTCTAGACATCGTTGCTTGGCTATCACAGTGTAAAGAAATGGCTGGCATCGGTTGTGGCCACAACTCTATATCCAATAAAAGATTTCTCAGCCATTCCGCTTCTTTACCTGCAGAACCCAATGCTATGAATTCGGATTCCATTGTAGAATGAGTTATGCATGTCTGTTTCTTTGAAGCCCAAGAAACAGCACCACCACCCAATGTAAATATCCAGCCCGTAGTAGACTTGTTATCACCAACACTAGTTATCCAACTAGCATCAGTATAACCTTCTAACACGGCTGGAAAATTATTATAAAACAATCCGTAACTCATAGTCCTCTTCAAGTATCCAAGTACTCGCCCGATTGCCTTCCAATGATCTATACTAGGATTACTAGTATACCTTGATAATTTACACACCGCAAAGGCAATATCCGGTCTAGTGCAATGCATAGCATACATCAAACTACCAATTGCACTAGCCTGTTCTAATTGTGCTACCGCTCTACCGGTATATCCAGTCAATTTGTATGAGGCATCGAATGGTGTGTTTGCTTCTTTGATCTCCAAGTGTTTGAACTTGTTCAACACTTTGTTTATGTAATGAGATTGACAAAGAGCAAAACCCCCACTATGTTTGAACACCTTAATTCCTAAGATAGTATCTACCTCACCCAAATCTTTCATTTGGAATTGTGAAGTTAAATACTTCTTAGTTTCATTTACTCCTTCCATATTAGTACCGATAATAAGCATATCATCCACGTACAAACAAATAATAACACCATATTTGTCTGTAAACTTGGAATATACACACTTATCTGCACCATTATGTCGGAAACCAACCTTCAAAATGGTAGTGTCAAACTTTTCATGCCATTGTTTCGGTGCTTGTTTCAATCCATACAATGACCTTATCAATTTGCACACTTTGTGCTCATTCCCCGGAAGTACAAAACCTTCCGGTTGTTCCATATAGACTTCCTCGTCTAAATCACCATTGAGAAATGCAGTCTTAACATCCATTTGATGAATAACCAAGTCATTAATGGATGCTAATGCCATCAACACTCTAATGGATGTTATTCTTGCTACAGGAGCATATGTATCAAAATAGTCTATCCCTTCTCGTTGTCTAAAGCCTTTGGCTACTAATCTAGCCTTGAAAGTTTGAAGTGAACCATCCGTATTGTATTTCCTGCGAAATACCCATTTACATCCAATAGCTTTGGAACTTGGAGGCAAATCAGCGAGAATCCACGTATTGTTAGACAATAACGAATTCATCTCATCATCAATAGCTTCCTTCCAAAATGATGCATCTCTCGATTGCATCGCCTCCTTATAGGATTTTGGATCATCTTCAACGCTTAGTACAATTGGTATTTGATTAAACACCTTTGTCCTATTACCTTCAACTAAGAAAGTAATAGATTGCGAAGAAATGAAGTCCGGATGTAAATACTTTTCCTTTCTAGCACGTTGACTTCTCCTAACCTCAGTTGGAGAATCTTGATATGGATTATCAACACTAGAAGGATCATTAGTAAAATCACCAACAATAGGATCATTCAAACTCTCACTTGTTGAACTTTGATTTGAATATGTTCTTAAGAATTTATTCTCAAGAAATTCAACATCTCTAGATTCAACAACCACATTGGATTCTAAATCTAGAATCCTATATGCTTTAGAGTTTTCGGCATATCCAATAAAGACACCTTTAAGAGCTCTTGGCCCTAATTTAGTTCTCTTCGGATCCGGAACTCTATAATAGGCTAGACAACCCCAAACTCTAAGATAACTTAGATTTGGTCTTCGTTTCTTCCATATTTCATATGGAGAAACTTTGAACTTTTTAGAAGGAATTCTATTATGAATATGACAAGCCGTTAACAAGGCTTCTCCCCACAAATACTTTGGCAATCCAGAGTTTATTAACATTGCATTTAGCATGTCAACTAAACTTCTATTCTTTCTTTCAGCCAAACCGCTCTGTTGGGGAGTGTAAGGAGCACTTTTCTGGTGTATGATACCATTCTCCTCACAGAATTGATTAAATTCAAGAGGAAAGTATTCACCACCACGATCACTCCTTAGAACTTTGATTTTCAATCCCGATTGATTTTCAACTTCCATTTTATAGACTTTGAACATATCAAAGGCTTCATCTTTATGCCTTAACAAATATACATAAGTATATCTTGAAGCACATCAATGAAAGTTATGAAATATCGATTTCCACCTCGGGTTAAAACTCCGTTCAATTCACAAATATCTGAATGAACAAGTTCTAAGAGTTCGGTTTTCCGTTCAACTTTCGGAAACGGCTTCTTTGTCATTTTTGCTTGTATGCATACTTCACATGTTCTTTCATTTTCATCTTTGCAAGAAATTAAGGCATGCTTAGACATGAACTTAATAGTTGTATTACTAACATGTGCAAGTCTTTCATGCCACAATGAAAAAGAAGAATCAACAGAGTAAACAGAAACCGCGGAATTCTTATTAATACTTAATTTGAACATCCCGTCGCAAGCATAACCCTTGCCGACAAAGATACCATTCTTGGACAATATAATCTTGTCCCCCTCCACATCGATCGATACTTCGATCGATCGATGTATACATCGATCGATACATCGATCGATCGATGTGCCAGCAGGTGCAACTTTTCATCTAAAGTTGCAACTTTTGCACCTTGAAACTTCCTCCAACCACCAGGCAACGTCTTTCTGGAGTTTAAGAGCTTATAAATAGGCTATTAACACCCATTTTGAAGACAACTTTGCTTCATATAACACACAAGCATACTACTTTCTTCTTCCATCTTCTAAAACACTTTTGTTTGAAAGTTCATTGTTTTCTCAATCCTATTTGCTGAGGATTAGAGATTGTTGGCTGTTGTATCCTAGGAGGAAAGCAAATCACCAATGAACTTGGCTTGAGGCGTGCAGAACACTTTCCGTAAGGAATATTTGCCCCCACTAGATGCTGCAGGGTTATAGGCAAACTTCCTCCTAGGATACAACAGCCAACAATCTCTAATCCTCAGCAAATAGGATTGAGAAAACAATGAACTTTCAAACAAAAGTGTTTTAGAAGATGGAAGAAGAAAGTAGTATGCTTGTGTGTTATATGAAGCAAAATTATCTTCAAAAATGGGTGTTAATAGCCTATTTATAGGCTCTTAAACTCCAGAAAGACGTTGCCTGGTGGTTGGAGGAAGTTTCAAGGTGCAAAAGTTGCAACTTTAGATGAAAAGTTGCACCTGCTGGCACATCGATCGATCGATGTATCGATCGATGTATACATCGATCGATCGAAGTATCGATCGATGTCTCACAGTAGCTTCCAACTTTATTCTGGCCAACATCGATCTGTCACATCGATCGATCGATGTTACATCGATCGATCTATGTGATCGATCTATGTTGGACAGAAAGTTTCAACTCTGCACCTAGGGTACATCGATCGATCGATGTATACATCGATCGATCGATGTGATCGATCTATGTCCGACAGAATACTCAACTTCATTTTCTAGCCACATGGATCTATCCATTTGATACATGGATCGATCCAAGTCATGAGTCAAGCTATTCTTGCTTATTCCAACACCATTTCACTTTCATCTTTGATCCCAAAACACACAATCTTCATTCCATTGCTTTTACAAACTATTATAACAATCCCCCACTTAGTTTGTAAAACAACTTATGACATTTCATGCATTTAAGAAGTATCTTTCGATTTGAACCTCTTATTAGTATAACATCTCAAAGTTCTAACGAAATCATGATAGCTAAAAAGCCTTGAATCAGATTCCTATGTGCTAGAACCGGAAACATTATACACATGAAACCACACTTTCAACCGAAGTCCATTTAAACCGCACTTTATGGCCTTGTGCTACCCCTAGTATTCATGAACATTTCAAGATCATTGCTTGTCGAAGCGGCACCACTTCCTATGTTCATATAGGTGAAGATTAAGATAATTCCTCTTAATCCTTCATTAAGAGTGTTTTAACACTCACCCTCCTTTAACACTAACATTCCAATTCTTTAAAGATCAATATCATGCGGCTTGATTCTTTAAAGATCAATCGTAGTGCTTTAATACCTCACTTTGTGACTTGTTATTACCCATTGAACCTTTGGCTAGTGGTATGCTAGACAAGGTTGGGTTTCTATCACAAGTGAACTTATCCCATACGTCTCAATCCCATCCCTAAAGATGTACTCTGTACCAAGTCTTTTGATAGACTCTTTGTCAACGGATCCGCCAGGTTATTGCAGGATCTGACGTATGCAATGGCTATTACACCATCCATAATTAAATGCCTTACATAATCATGCCTAAGGCTAACATGTCTAGATTTCCCGTTATAGATTTTACTATAAGCTCTAGACATCGTTGCTTGGCTATCACAGTGTAAAGAAATGGCTGGCATCGGTTGTGGCCACAACTCTATATCCAATAATAGATTTCTCAGCCATTCCGCTTCTTTACCTGCAGAACCCAATGCTATGAATTCGGATTCCATTGTAGAATGAGTTATGCATGTCTGTTTCTTTGAAGCCCAAGAAACAGCACCACCACCCAAAGTAAATATCCAGCCCGTAGTAGATTTGTTATCACCAATACTAGTTATCCAACTAGCATCAGTATAACCTTCTAACACAGCTGGAAAATTACTATAGAACAATCCATAATCCATAGTCCTTTTCAAGTACCCAAGTACTCGCCCGATTGCCTTCCAATGGTCTATACTAGGATTACTAGTATACCTTGATAACTTACACACCGCAAAGGCAATATCCGGTCTAGTGCAATGCATAGCATACATCAAACTACCAATTGCACTAGCATATTCTAACTGAGCTACCGCTCTACCGGTATGTCCAGTCAATTTGTATGAAGCATCGAATGGTGTGTTTGCTTCTTTAATCTCCAAGTGTTTGAACTTGTTCAACACTTTGTTTATGTAATGAGATTGACAAAGAGCAAAACCCCCACTATGTTTGAACACCTTAATTCCTAAGATAGTATCTACCTCACCCAAATCTTTCATTTGGAATTGTGAAGTTAAATACTTCTTAGTTTCATTTACTCCTTCCATATTAGTACCGATAATAAGCATATCATCCACGTACAAACAAATAATAACACCATATTTGTCTGTAAACTTGGAATATACACACTTATCTGCACCATTATGTCGGAAACCATCCTTCAAAATGGTAGTGTCAAACTTTTCATGCCATTGTTTCGGTGCTTGTTTCAATCCATACAATGACCTTATCAATTTGCACACTTTGTGCTCATTCCCCGGAAGTACAAAACCTTCCGGTTGTTCCATATAGACTTCCTCGTCTAAATCACCATTGAGAAATGCAGTCTTAACATCCATTTGATGAATAACCAAGTCATTAATGGATGCTAATGCCATCAACACTCTAATGGATGTTATTCTTGCTACAGGAGCATATGTATCAAAATAGTCTATCCCTTCTCGTTGTCTAAAGCCTTTGGCTACTAATCTAGCCTTGAAAGTTTGAAGTGAACCATCCGTATTGTATTTCCTGCGAAATACCCATTTACATCCAATAGCTTTGGAACTTGGAGGCAAATCAGCGAGAATCCACGTATTGTTAGACAATAACGAATTCATCTCATCATCAATAGCTTCCTTCCAAAATGATGCATCTCTCGATTGCATCGCCTCCTTATAGGATTTTGGATCATCTTCAACGCTTAGTACAATTGGTATTTGATTAAACACCTTTGTCCTATTACCTTCAACTAAGAAAGTAATAGATTGCGAAGAAATGAAGTCCGGATGTAAATACTTTTCCTTTCTAGCACGTTGACTTCTCCTAACCTCAGTTGGAGAATCTTGATATGGATTATCAACACTAGAAGGATCATTAGTAAAATCACCAACAATAGGATCATTCAAACTCTCACTTGTTGAACTTTGATTTGAATATGTTCTTAAGAATTTATTCTCAAGAAATTCAACATCTCTAGATTCAACAACCACATTGGATTCTAAATCTAGAATCCTATATGCTTTAGAGTTTTCGGCATATCCAATAAAGACACCTTTAAGAGCTCTTGGCCCTAATTTAGTTCTCTTCGGATCCGGAACTCTATAATAGGCTAGACAACCCCAAACTCTAAGATAACTTAGATTTGGTCTTCGTTTCTTCCATATTTCATATGGAGAAACTTTGAACTTTTTAGAAGGAATTCTATTATGAATATGACAAGCCGTTAACAAGGCTTCTCCCCACAAATACTTTGGCAATCCAGAGTTTATTAACATTGCATTTAGCATGTCAACTAAACTTCTATTCTTTCTTTCAGCCAAACCGCTCTGTTGGGGAGTGTAAGGAGCACTTTTCTGGTGTATGATACCATTCTCCTCACAGAATTGATTAAATTCAAGAGGAAAGTATTCACCACCACGATCACTCCTTAGAACTTTGATTTTCAATCCCGATTGATTTTCAACTTCCATTTTATAGACTTTGAACATATCAAAGGCTTCATCTTTATGCCTTAACAAATATACATAAGTATATCTTGAAGCACATCAATGAAAGTTATGAAATATCGATTTCCACCTCGGGTTAAAACTCCGTTCAATTCACAAATATCTGAATGAACAAGTTCTAAGAGTTCGGTTTTCCGTTCAACTTTCGGAAACGGCTTCTTTGTCATTTTTGCTTGTATGCATACTTCACATGTTCTTTCATTTTCATCTTTGCAAGAAATTAAGGCATGCTTAGACATGAACTTAATAGTTGTATTACTAACATGTGCAAGTCTATCATGCCACAATGAAAAAGAAGAATCAACAGAGTAAACAGAAACCGCGGAATTCTTATTAATACTTAATTTGAACATCCCGTCGCAAGCATAACCCTTGCCGACAAAGATACCATTCTTGGACAATATAATCTTGTCCCCCTCCATTACAATCTTGAATCCACTCTTACAAACAAGACTAGCAGAGATAAGATTCTTAGAAATCTCGGGTACATGTAGTACGTTGACTAATAACAACTTCTTACCAGAAGTAAAGTCTAACTCTATACTACCTTTACCCAAGACTCTTGTGGCACTGCAGTTTCCCATCAGAACCTGTTGGCTATCATCCACAACATGATAGGTCTTGAATAGATCCTTGTTGTTACATACGTGCACTGTTGCACCCGAATCGAACCACCAATCACTTGTGATCTCGTTCGTAGCCATATGATGTTCTGTTACCATGCCAACATGCAAACCTGAGACCATTGCAACCAGTTGATCGGTTCCAATGTCTACCATATTCGCATTGTTGACATTCTGAGAATTACCACCCTGTTTTTGTTTCTTTCGAAACCAACAGTCTTTCTTCAAGTGACCTTTCTTGCCACAATTATAGCACCTCTTGCCTTTCTTAGATTCTGTTTTGTCTGTGGATTCAACATAATCGGAGTTCTTCCTTTTGTTTCCAACCGAAACTCCTGCTTTCCCTTTGACATAATGCACTCTAGGTGCATCGTCAGAGACATGTCTCTTTACGAGACTCCTCGTCTCTTCTTCAATTCGCAGATGCTTATGAAGTTGTTCAAGGGAAAAGGATTCGGTTGAGTGCAGTAATTTCTTCCTGTAGTCATTCCAACTAGGAGGAAGCTTAGCAATGATTCCTCCTACTTGTAATGCCTCAGAAACTTCTACACCCAACTCTTTCAATTTAGAAACAATGACCTGCAACTCGTGCACTTGGTCCATGATCGACAAATTTTCAACCATCTTAAAATTAAAATACCTCATCACCTGGAATTTGTCTGCGCCTTGTTTTTCGTTGTTGTACTTGAACTCCAAGGCGTTCCATATCTCCCTCGGTGATGACGTTGCCGTGAACAGATCGTAGATACGATCTGTCAAGTTGTTGAGGATATGCCCTCGGCAAAGCATATTATCCTCCTGTCTCTTCCTCCAAGCAGTCTTGACCTCCTCGGAGTCCTCTTCTTTTGGAGTTGGCAAATCCTTCAGATTTGGGTCGAGACAGTACCCAATCTGAAGTGCAGTCAGGAGGAACAACATCTTGTCCTTCCATCTCAAGTAGTTAGTACCATCGAATCGGTCCAACTTCATGCTCTCTTGATTCAAGAATGTCTTTGAATCCATCTTCAAATATTCCTTACGATTGTTATGAAAATTATGGAAGCAAGACAACAATAAGAGAGCGAATCACCAAAGAACCTTGGCTTGAGGCGTGTATACACACTTTCCGTAAGGAATATTTGCCCCCACTAGATGCTGCAGGGTTATAGGCAAACTTCCTCCTAGGATACAACAGCCAACAATCTCTAATCCTCAGCAAATAGGATTGAGAAAACAATGAACTTTCAAACAAAAGTGTTTTAGAAGATGGAAGAAGAAAGTAGTATGCTTGTGTGTTATATGAAGCAAAGTTGTCTTCAAAATGGGTGTTAATAGCCTATTTATAAGCTCTTAAACTCCAGAAAGACGTTGCCTGGTGGTTGGAGGAAGTTTCAAGGTGCAAAAGTTGCAACTTTAGATGAAAAGTTGCACCTGCTGGCACATCGATCGATCGATGTATCGATCGATGTATACATCGATCGATCGAAGTATCGATCGATGTCTCACAGTAGCTTCCAACTTTATTCTGGCCAACATCGATCTGTCACATCGATCGATCGATGTTACTTCGATCGATCTATGTGATCGATCTATGTTGGACAGAAAGTTTTAACTCTGCACCTAGGGTACATCGATCGATCGATGTATACATCGATCGATCGATGTGATCGATCTATGTCCGACAGAATACTCAACTTCATTTTCTAGCCACATGGATCTATCCATTTGATACATGGATCGATCCAAGTCATGAGTCAAGCTATTCTTGCTTATTCCAACACCATCTCACTTTCATCTTTGATCCCAAAACACACAATCTTCATTCCATTGCTTTTACAAACTATTATAACAACTACCTGGAACGGAGAACTTTTTTCCTTCTCTATCTTTTTTTTTCAAAATTCAGATGATGGAGAGAACTGGATTCCTCAGGTAGAATGGAATCCCAATCAGAGAGCAGAACTTGCCTACTTCTCCAGTGGTCGTCAAAAGTTGGAAAAGCATTTTATTAACATCAGCACGCTGTTTCCCATAATAGTTCAGGTGCAAAAGACCTCAACAGCAATACAAGATACCAGACTTTAGAGCAACTGGTAAAGTATTCAATTTAATTACAACTTGAATAAGAACAAAATGAGAAAATGTAAGTCATATAGTTCACAGAAAATAATCATATTTTAAAACTGGTAAATATGTGTAAGAAAAACAGTTCGAAATCTTATTTTGAATAAAGGGTACTCTTTTCTTGTTGTACGACAACAACCAAACCTAGTAATATCTCAACAAAAGCAAAAATTATCGCTAATATATGAGGAAGGTGAGAGACATGTAAACAATACCTACATCTTAAGGGATATAGAGTTTGCTTCCAGTGATATCTCCGGCTCTATATGTACCTACATAGATGACACAACAATAAGAATATGGTGTGCTAGTTTACTAGTGAATAGATTTAGTAACACAAATAGAAAGTTTCTGATAACAGCTATAGTTATGTATATGCACAAATAATAAAAGACACAGACAGTAAAAAATACAAAATCAAATCAAAGTGTAGAGAGTATCTAATCCCTTAAGTATATTCTAAGGTGTTCTTATATTCTGTCTAAACCTCATTAACCTTAATATTCTGATTCTATGAACTTCAATCGTGGACCATATCCTTAGAAAGGTGCAAATCTAGTAGTCATTTCTAATCTATTCGTCTTAAGTCAGTTTGGACCCATCTTTATTTAAAATCTTATAAAGATAAACACATTTGAATTAAATATTATATGCGATAAAAGATGATATATATTAAAATGCAATAAGAGATCCAATATACGTGTAGGGCCGCTAATAAAAGTAGACGTGCTGTCTGTGATTTCATTTACATTTGAGAAATGTGTAGAGTTGATTTTTATATTGTGAAGTAGCATTTGATTATACAATTTGACGCAATTTTCATTATGGATCATCGAGAAGCAATTTTTGTATGTTTCTAAGTAATATGGGTATGATTGCGTATATTCGACCCTTCATACTCCATTGATTGACATAACTTGATACAATTTTTATTATGTGTCATCGAGAAACAACCTCTGTGTGTTTCTAACACATGAATATGGTTGCGTACATTCGACTTTATATACCACGCTATAAACAGAATCCTCTAGGGCAATGAAGTAATGTTGTTGTAGATATGATGAGATTAATATATACGTATAAACAGGAGGAAAAACGATAGGTTTCACACGAATGAAAGCTCAAGAACTATACACGTAAATTTTTGGTAACTTGAAAGACATTAAATAGTACTAAAAAAGAAACTGTTATTGTCATCCCAAAAAAGTTAGACAACATAATTTCTGAAAAAAAGTAAATAAATATATAAATACATAAGAGGAAAACAATAGGAGGAAAAAGAGTACACCAAAAGAAATTACTATTCATTTCTCTTCCATTTCCAATCAAGCATATCAGCTTATACCAATTGTTACAACTCCAAAGAGTAACCAACAAAACCCCAAACTTTCCCATTTCCAACCAAAACAAAAAAAAAGAAAAAAAGAAATAAAAAGAGTTGATCAAGGGTCAAAATGGTAACTTTGTGCAAACAAGCAAAGGAAAAGACAGAAAAGTCCTTCAACCCTACTCATCAAAGGCAAAAGTTAAGCCTCTAAACTTTGTTTCTTCTACAATCTCACCCTCTCTTTTCGGATCAGATCAGGAGAGTTCAAAGGTGGAGCAAAATATGAAACTCCCAATCACATGTCGATACGTGTACAAACTGTTCTTTTTAGAAAATAAATTTTTTTTAAACATCTTTCCTTTTTCTACAAGTGGCGATGCGTGATTGGAGTCCTTATATTTTGACTCACTTTTAACCTCTCTAAACCTTCTTTTTTCACCTTCCAAATTCTTCTTCTAAATCCTCTAAGCTTTTGGAGCTTCCATTGCTATCATAGGAGGCTGTGTCATCGGAGCACCACCGACGGCGATCGCCGGAACCGATGATTTATTCTCATCCCCCCTTTGCACTTCCATAAGATTTTGTTCAATATCTCCCACTCTTCCATGTGACACATTTTTACCGGAATCACCCTTGACCGGTTCCGGAATGCTTGCTTCAGCTTCTTTGTCTTTATATTCCTTTGATTTTCCCCACAACACAAAGTATAATCCAGCAACTATTAGAGCTCCCCCAATGAACCTGAAATCAATTAAGAAGAGAAACTAAATCGTTAGTTGATAAATATACAAGGAATAAAATGTAACACTAAGTGACCAATTTTGTTTCCATTTACAATGGGGTGAAGGACACATTCTTACTTCACTTTGGAATATGATAGAATAAATCAAAATGACTCACTAAATTGTCTGCGTTTTTTATATTTTGAAGTAGCAATCGATCAATATAGTTTGATGCAATTTTCATTATGGATCATCTGAATGAAAATTTGGGTGACAGAAAAAAGATGTATGATCCTGTCTACTGGTGGTCTTTGGCCTAACTAACGCCCCTAGCACCTTTATGAGGTTGATGAATGAGGTCTTGAGGAAGTTTATTGGAAAATTTGTGGTAGTATATTTTGATGACATCCTTATCTACTCCAAATCCATCAGTGAACGCCTTATCCATTTGAGAACTGTATTTGAAACGTTGCAAAAGGAACAACTATATGCACGTGGTGGCGGGGCGGTGGCACGCGACGGCGGGACTGTGGCACGTGGTGGCACGTTGATGGCGTGTCAGGACAGGTGCCATGGGCTGTAAACAGCATCTATGTGTTTCTAAACATGCGTATAGATTCGTATATTCGGTCTCCCTATACTCCGCCATAGACGGACTCCTCTAAGGTAATTGGGTAACGTTGTTGTGGTAGTAGTAAGTGAGCAATTTTGAATAGCAAGATTTAGAAATTACCCTCCAACATATATTTTTTCAGCTAGGATGAAGGATCCCATGATGGCCACAATGATCATCATCAATGGACTAAAAGCTGTCGCAAAAACAGGTCCTCTTGTCTTCATTACCAGTCCTTGAACATAGTATGCAATGCTCGATGACACAATCCCCTGCAGTTTTAATAAACATTACACAAAATTTGGCACAATAACAAATGAATATATGTCATGTTCCTTATCGAGTCTAACTAGTAGAAGAATGTCACGTGTATAGGGCTGTTGAACGAATCCAACAGTTCACGAACTGTTCAAGTCCGGTTCGTGTTGGGCTTGTATTCGTTCGGTAATTGTTTGTGAACGAGCCGAATTCGAACAGTTGTTTAGGTTTGTTTATTAAAACGAGCCGAACTATTCGTGAACTGTTTGGCTCGTTGAAAGAGTTATAGCGTTATCGAGCCAAACTCGAACCAATTTTTAAAGTCGTTGTCTTCGTTTAGCTAAACGAATCCGAATTCGAAAACCTAGTATTTGGTTCGGCTCAGTTCGTTAACGCTCCTACACGTATATTAATCAGAATTAGTCATATCAATAGATGGTACATATATTAGTAGCATTAACTTTATTGTGATCAACAACAACATTACCCCCATTGCATTAGAGGCTCCCGTCTATCGCGGGGTACGGAGAGTCGGATGTAAGCAAACATATGTGTTAGAAACACATATAGGTTGTTTCCAGATGACAAATAATGAAAATTGTGACAATGTATAAAAACAAGTGGTGAATGAGATCATGCGAGAGCCAATATCTAGGGGCAGGAGAGAGAGATACATACAGCATAAGCAGCTGCGAGAAGATTCATATCCCAGCCAATTTGCCAAACAGAGGCTTTTCGCTCCATGACAGAGGTGACCGCAATAGATTGTAGAGTCCCCATGAAGCACACAAGGCTTGTGAGGGACAATGGAGCTGTGTATTTCTTCTGTGTTATATCCTGTTGCACAATATCAAATAAAAAGAAACTTTAGTCAAAACTTTAATAATTCTGACGGTGCACTAATTAACTTTCCAAAATAAACTCCAAGAGCATAGCTGAGTTGGTACTTAGATTGGGATTCGATCTAAGAGGTTAAGAGTTCGAATCCAATGACACGCACGTGAGTGTTCCACTAATGCTAAGTCGAAGGCTTGGTTTGTTGGCAGACACCTTTTATGGGTCACTGTGTAAGTCCTCACCTAATTTAGAAGGCCGTTCAGGCTCCTAATTTGCATTTTCCACAATGCTCTTTAGAGCTGGGGCGGTGCGAGCCTTCAGGGCCAGGGAATGACCTTTATACTCCAACTTTCCAAAATAAAAAAACGGTATCCTTGTAAAACTCTGTTAAAACTTGGGCTTACATGAGCTGATACTCATATCTACTCAAAACCTTACGTCAATGGGTGGTGGTATCTCATTGTCAATACACGCCCCCACGTGCTAACGTGGCTTGACATACCCACGCGCCTTAAAACACGCCCTCAATCACAAACAACAAGCCAGACATGAACATCTAGACTTATGTGCGAGGAGACAATAAATGACCAATCATAGGTCAGCTAAGTTGTGGGTTCACATTTTAAACCTGACTCTAATACCATGTCGAAACTTGGACTTATATGAGGTGATGTCCATATCCACTCAAAACCTTACGTCAATGGATGATGGTATCTGATTCTCAATAATCTATTTCCACATGGATGAGACCGTTAGCTTAGACTATTAATCTAACGGCCCATCATTCTGTTGACTGTTCACAAGGAGACCAGAGAAATATGAACGAGACTCGGACCTAAATCTTAGTCGTTTACCTGAAGGATAAAGAAAGAAGCCCACGCAAGGGTAGCAAGAATGAGGAGAAGCGAACCCATAAGCCAGTCCTTGTCCGACGTGGCAGTGGTCACTGGTACATTTGACTTTGAAGATTGAACATGGGTGGACCAAATGAAATTGATGACGTGGCCCTTGTACAATGTCATCAACATAGCTCCTGCTACTGTCACGATTGTTCCAATGATCTTCGCTTGGCATCGTATCTTCTTTATTTCTAGTTTCTCCGTCCTAGATTTAATCAAATTTTCTCAGAAATCTTTTAAGAAATATAGTATCAAAGACAACAAAGTTGTTTTTAATGACGTTGGGATATACTGGGTATGATTGATGATCATGATTATAAAACGCGACCAACAAATTTGTTTTTGAAAAGAATGAAGTTTACCGGCAGAGAACAGCCATGACAAATGTCATGGCAGGAAGCATGTTACTCATGGCACATGAGAAAGTTGGCGAGGTGAGTTTAAGCCCAACATAGTAAAAGTTCTGATCAATCACTGGCCTGCAAATCATATCAATAGTGATGAGAGTTTAAACCTTAACCTAGAAAATAATTTACCTACTGCTTATGATAATCATGGACACAATCTTAAATTCTTGTAACATCATGGTGTGGCATTTTTTGTTTTTACTTTTATTTTAACGATGACATGATATACGATCCATGATGGACCAAGTGAATATAGAGCCGAGGGTCTCATTGGAAGCAAACTCTATATCCATTGGAATTGAGGTATTGGTTCTCATCTCTCCAGACCCTAACGATAGCTTTTGTTATTGTTGTTATATACTAGGTATGATTGTTGATGTTATTGATGAACCAAGTGCTTTCTATAGAGAAAAAGTGATTGACACTATAAACGTCGTGGAACTGCTTACCCGAGAAGTCCCAGCACAAAAATCTGTATAAATATTGGGAATGTAATCTTTGGCCTCACTTTCCTGTAAAAAAAAAAAAAAAAAGGCAATTACTTGTCCGCGTTTGTTTCCTGTTACTTTGAGGATACTGATATATACTGGAAACAACCTCTGTGTGTTTCTAACACATGTGTATGGTTGCGTATATCCGACCTCTGATACCCCGCTATAGACGGAAGAATCTAAGCCAATGGGGTAATATTGTTGTTGTTGATGTATAATGGAGTTTTTTTTCATGTCAATATATTATTTTCGTACTTAGTGACTCAAAATATATAAGGCATACTATACAATTTCAATCAGCAATCAATCATACTCATTATATCCCGACGTCAGCAAAAGCTACCGTTAGGGCAGTCTGGGGAGGGTACTGAGAAGGAGACAAACAATACCTTTATCTTATAGATAAAGAGTTTGATTCTAGTGAGACCCCGACTCTATATATACCATAGAATTTATCTTAGTGAAATGACTAAGAAAATGGAGCTCTATATGTCATTTTTACATGCAAAAGAGACGAAATTTGATCAAAAAAGATGTATATACCTCTCAAGGACAATAGCAAAAGGAGCAATGACTGCAGTTGCGAAGGCATGCCTATAGACAACCAACACATAGTGGCTCATGCCGCTGTTGAGGGACACTTTTGTGATGATATTCATGCCAGCATAGCCAAATTGAAGAGAAACCATAGCTATATAAGGCTTAGCCTTCTGATAAAACTTGCCTAAACATCCGGTACCCTCCATTTTTTTTCTGTTTTTCCTTCCCTCTAGATTGATAGACGGCCTGGATTGAAAGATTGCAAGAAGGGTAGATGGAAATCAAGGGTTATTTAGTGGTAGTGTAAAAAGAGAAGAAAACACTTGATGAACTTGTGTTTCTCCTACGAAAATGTAAGAAGAATCCCATATATTTATAAGTACATTGGACCGGGGTGGGGTGGGGGGAATGTAAGAAGAATTTGAAGCGTGTGAGAATCTAATACACTACATGTGTGGAAGTTGGCTGACGCTAGCTTTTGCATCCAATTGAATATTCACATTTGGATTTGGATGCCTCTAAATTGGTACTCAGATTGAGATTTGCTCCAAAACGTTAAGAGTTCGAATTCAGAGACACGCACAGTATGGGTGTTCCGCTGCTGCTAGGTCGAAGGCCTAGTTTGCGTGAAGAAGCCTTGTGCGAGTCACTGCGTAAGTCCTCACCCAACCTAGGAGGTACTCGGGTTGGGATTTGTTATAAGAGGTCAAGAGTTCGAATTCAGAGACACGCACAGTGTGGGTGTTCCGCTGCTGCTAGATCGAAGGCCTGGTTTGCGGTAGGAAACCTTGTGTTGGTTACTACGTAAGTCATCACCCAACCTAAGAGGTTGCATCTTCCATGATGCTTTTTGCAGGTAGAGCGATGGAAACCCTCACAACCAGAGAATTGACTTTTGCTCCAAGATTTGGTTTTGGATACGTCCATAAACAATTGTTGTTGGTTGTACGTGGAAGCAATCAACAGCTAAATTATGTTAAAGTGGTTTTCTTACATGTTTTTTTCCAGTGGTAAGTGATTTGTGAGGCACCAAAGCAAAGTTTGTGGCTGAGTGAAATGCTGATGCCTTGTGAAAGTTTTCTTGGTGGGGTAACAATTGTCAAAAGATGTGTGGATTGATTATCCTAAAAGATATGTTGATTTTAGCATAGTTTTTTTTTATTTTTAATAATGATGTCTTAAGTTTATTTGTATTTCTAATAAAGTAAAAGGCACATTCTTTTTAGACTCTCAAATATGATAAAATAAAGTAAAATGACTTACTAAATTGAATACTTATATTGTGAAGTATCAGTTAATTGACACAGTTTGACGCAATTTTTATTATGGGTGATCGAGAAACAACATCTATGTGTTTTAACACATGAGTATGTTTACATATATCCGATCCTTACATTAGGGGTGGCAATTTCAGACACGACACGGAAACACGACCTGAACCTGACACGATTTTCGCGGGTATGGGTATGACCTTGGCGGGTTTCGTGTACAAATCGGGTAAGACCTGAAAGATACCTGCTAAAGGCGGGTCGTATCCGGGTATACCCGCGGGTTACCCGTTTATACCCGAAAATTTAAAAATATATTTTAAATAAAAATCTATATTTAATAAAGTAAAAAAATAAAATTTCCCAAAAAATACTAACCTAATCGCTAATACCTTCCGCGGTTCCCCCTTCTGCCATTCCCAAAATCATAATCCCCATTCTCAAATCAAAATCTCATTTCCCCCTTCGCTAATCTTTAACCTTTGGTTATGTACTTATTGTTATTTCATAAATTATAATAGTAGTCATTTAAGTACGTGAAACCTGAAAATACATGAAATGACCTGTATAAGACTTGAAATATTTGTACTTGTCAAGTTTGTGGGTGTACACGATACACGACACGAAACCTGACATGTACGGGTTTGGGTATCTACATCCATACACGCGAAGCAAACAGGTAAGGTATGGGTATGACACTTTGATACACGAAACCCGAAAAATACGAAACACGAAACACGATACACGACCTGTTTGACACCCCTACCTTACATACCCTACCATGTTGTTTTAATGATGTCTTAAGTTATTTTTCCACTCGATAGGATCCGATTAAAACTTTGCACCCTCTACTTCAATGTAACTTTTTAAACGTGTAGGAAAAAACATCGAGTTAAAATTATAAGAATAGATACATGTGTCAGTTAAGTATAACTTACACTAGAAAACATTAAGTGTTGCAATAAAAGATTTGAAGTGGACGAATTTAAATTTTAAAGTACTCATACTGATTACTGAACATCGATCTGTGATTAATAAAATATTTACAAATGGGCCTATTGTTCTAAGTATGCTTATCTCTGTCGTCGAATTAAACTTACCTCATATGTTACATTTTTTTATTGATTAAACTATATCAGACAGTAATAATTTGTCATTACTTCTAGATAAATTGAGTAAATAAAAGTTATGCCAAATATTATATACAATAAATACCATGAAATATGATAACATGAGAAAGTAACAATTTGTCATTACTTCTGGACAGATTAACCTGTGACCGTCGGATCAAAACCGCAGATCAATCCAGAGCCGTTGGATCATAACCAAAGCAGCGTTTGTTGGGCGGTTTCTGGACGGTTAATCCACATCCATTGAATGAAAACCGCATTGCAAGATCAATCCTGAGGCGTAGGATTATAACCACATATTGTTAGGCGGTTAGGTCAGTTTGAACTATAACCGTTGGATCAAAACCGACATCTACCGACACCGTTAGATCAAAATGTTACGAACCATTTAATCTTATCCACGGGTGGTTTGGTCAGTTTAAACTGCAACCGTTGGATCAAAACCAACACCGTAACCGAAAGCATTATATCAAAATTGACGAAGGAAAAGACATGTGGGCTGGGCTGGGAGACTTTTTGTTTGGGCCGCTGCGTAGCTAGGCATGTAGCCTTTTACAAATAGTTAATCCAAAGCCCAAAGAAATTTTCTTCAAGAAAATAGGAACCGGCCGAATCCCCCAGCCGCACACAAGCCGTCCAAACTTTCATAGATCTTACCTCTGCTCAAAACTTCTCATGTCCTTAGGAAATATCTAAAGTGACTATTCTAGCACTATATATGGTGTCTAACTCACTTCATTTGTCCAATGTGGTATATGCTCAAAGTGATGATGAGTCTCTCGCTAAGGAGGCGCATCATCACTTTTGCCGATTTCCAACCTATTTGACTCCAGTTTTGAGCATTAATTTCTCATTCACCCGGTATCGTAATTGAGTGATTTCAAAGCCTAAAATCATCTACTCGTTACGCAGATGATTAAGAGTTTATTCGTTTTCACTTATCATTAATGAAAACTAATTATAATTAAGCTCAAATTATATTGCCAACTAAAGGTTGCAACTTGGATAAATCCATTTCCTTGAACAAGGAAACAAGTTTGATGAGTCACTACGATAGGAAGGCACATGGCATGATAAAACAAGTATATATGGATCATATAGGCCTGATGAGCCACCATGATAGGCATGCAGGCACATGATATAATTCATCTAATACTGATAATCTATATGATCTATGAGGGACAACGATATTGTAGCTTATACTTGTTTTAGTATATATTCTGAAGGAAATTTGGAATGTGATTCGTGATGGACATCAAATCAGTTCATTGGATAAGAACTTTTTTACTTTGGATGGTGTGTTGCTCTAAGAACTGAAACATGAGTGCAGAAGTGATTAGTTTGGCTGTTGGAACGAGAGGATATGAAGGTCTGGTTCATGCTAAAAAGTAGGGTATAATATCATTCTATATTCTACGTTGGAAAGTAAGAAATTAAAGGATATAATATATAAGTATAGGCTTAGGTATTTAAGTGAATTTGGTGAATCATTTTTGAGACGGTGATAAAGTAAAAAAAAAAAATTTAATAGTTAGTGACGAAGTGGGATCTTCATCAAAGGATCAGAGATGATCCGCGGAATAACGTCGTTAACGCCTCGTGAGAATGCCGAGGCAATATTCCCAGAAACCTGCAGGGAAAGGACGACGTTAGAGGTAGGTCATGGGGCGGTACCCTTCGACGCTGTCAGTTATGGGCATATGCATGGTGGTAAATAAGAAGTAGAGGGTGAAGCAACCTGTTAAAGTTTTACCCTGTAGGAGTGGTGGATGTTTTTGGTAGTTGATGAGGGCTATAGATTCTTTGCCTCTGTTCTATCGAGTTGTTTAGCTTGGTTCCCCATTTCCCTGCTCGGGGAGCCTTCTTTTTAAAACAAAAACTTGTTTCTGTTTTTAATGGAGTTATGGACACAATTTTCATTGACTTTGAAATATGATGTAATAAAGCAAAATGACTAACTAAATTGGCTGCAGTTCTTATATTGTGAATTAGCAGTTGATCAACACAACTTGATGCATTTCATTACGCGTCATTAGGAAACAACCTCTGCGTGTTTCTAACAGTGTGCATACATCCAACCCTCTCATACCCCATTATAGGTGGAGGCCTCTAAGAAAATAGGGTAATGTTGTTGTTGTTTTAACTGAGAAAATGGTAAATCAAGGCCTTTTAGTTAACTTTGGCATAATCCTAACTTTAAATATTCCTTTTTAAGCACATGAAATTTTGAGAAAATTCCCATATTCGATATGTACTTAGTGTTGTAAGCAGATGAAACACATTGATACGATTCCTTAGATTTTTTCCACTTGGAAAGGGGAGACAACAAAAACAATCACACACAAATATGACAACCTGCGTTTCCATGTTCTAAATCATAGTACGACAAACTTTTTATTAATTAACTTGTAATTAAGCCTTTTTATCTGCAAAAAGAAGTAAAGATTATGTCCCAAAGCACATAGAATTTAATTTTTGAGATTCATTGGTAGCCAACGAAGAGCAGCTGATTTCACTTTGCACCATAATATATATATATATATATATATATATATATATATATATATATATATATATATATATATATATATATATATATCAGAAGTGGGATTAGGAGGAATTCCACTGAGAGATTTGACAAAATAAATTCCTTAAAAATCTATCACTTCTCTTCCACATTATCCATATCAAATGTAATAAGGGAATATTATTCCTATACATTATATATTAGCAAGCGGTTCCTTTTGCTATTCTTACGTTCCGTATCTTTTTTGGTGAATTAAGATATGCCCCTCAAAACATAACATGTTACTAAAGAAATATTATCAAGATTAGGTCTAATTAATGCGTTATTACCTCATCATATAATTTGTATAATAAAAAGTCATTCACGATGTACTAGTCTTCCGCGTTTGCACCGAGTCTAAGGAGCTGGACCACTTCGCGATCTGATGGGAAAACGTACGAAGGGAAACGAAAAATTATTAAAAGATCCACCAGGCCGAAAACATAAGACCCAACATCTTACCCTAGTTGATTCTGCTCATCATTCAATTAGTAATTTACTCGTGTAGTTTCTATGAAACTGATCCCATAATAATCAAGTATGGGACTAAATACTAAATATTTTGATATTTGTCTTTTTTTTATATATAACGATATCTGTCTTGAGTTACGGTTTTTTTCTTTTTCTGAAGCACTGAATTAGGCTTTATCTCATTGATTTTTATGATAATTTTTAGTGTATAAAAGGCGTTTCTGGTGTACTAGTCTTTTGCATTTATGCATGGTCTGGAGAAGAAACGAATCACTTCGCGATCTGATATACGCAGTTTATCATGTACTTTGTGCAAGAGGCTGTTTTCACGGTTCGAACCCGTGACCTCAAAGTCACAAAACACCAACCTAATCAGTTGTTTCAGACCCGCCCTAATAACTTTTAGTGCATAACATTTATAATTAGAATACAATACTGAATCAAAAACCTTTAACAGAACTGGATGCAATGTCCCCTGGTGATAGTTAAGTACAAAAGATCGTAAGCGAATTATGGAGCATAATAAACTTTCTACCAATATATCGGCAATTTGGGAAGCATAGAATTAAATATCATGAAATACCAATTGCCGATATATTTTTGCCAATATACAAATATATCTACAATTAATATGCCAGATCAATAAAATTACAGTTTATGTAAAAAAGAAAAAAAACGCAAATTTTTTTTAAATATTTTTTAACATTGCATCATTTTTTTTCCACTTTCATGGTGCAATAATTAAGGTGAGTCCGACAACAATTTCCCTAAGTCACCCTATCTTACCTTTAAGTAGACCACTTGCCAAACCAAATGGACATCTATTCATCATCCAAATATGATTCAACGTGTTTTAAAGTTAAGGGTTTCTACATCATCTTGAAAACATGTCTTGAAACAATTGATAAGTTTGATACTTTGTGATTTTTAGGTCACGGTTCGAGCTGCGGAAACAGACTCTTACACAAAGTATAGGGTAAAGCTGCGTACATTAGATCATGAAGCGATCCGACTCCTCTCTAAACCCTTGAAACAATTAATAAGTCTGATACTTTGTGATTTTGAGGTCACGGTTCGAACTGCGAAAACAGCCTCTTGCACAAAGTATAAGATAAAGTTGCGTACATTAGATCATGAAGCGATCCGACTCCTCTCTAAACCCTTGAAACAATTGATAAGTCTGAAACTTTGTGATTTTGAGGTCACGGTTCGAACTGCGAAAACAGCCTCTTGCACAAAGTATAAGGTAAAGATGCGTACATTAGATCATGAAGCGATCCGACTCCTCTCTAAACCCTAGCAAATGCGGAAGTCTAGTACACCGACAACGCTATTGGTTTTCATCACCATCTTAAAATTTGTGAGTAAGGAGACGGTTTCAATAATTTGCAACAACTTGATGATGTTAGACTAAGGTTTTTCCATCTTGTTTTATTTAGTTGTGATATCTCAGAATCCTTTTTTTTTTTTTTTTTGAGTATGATATTTCTGTATCAACATCAACATACGTGAGATTCCACCACAGACTATTCTGGGCTTCCAAACATTGTGCAGCAACTTTAAAATCGGGTGCGTAATTTGTAGTCATGAGCACATTTTTCAAGCTATTTAGAGGTCGGATTATTTCCATTGGGAGAAAGTAGTTGATTGGAAATGATAGAAGTTGAAATTATTTTGATGTTGAATAACAACAACACCCTATTGTCTTACAGTCTCCCGCCTATTACAGATTATGAGGATCAGATGTACGCAATCATGCTCATATGTTAGAAACACACAGAGGTTGTTTTCTGATGACTCATAATGATACGTCAAGCTGTGTCGATCAACTGCTACTTCACAATATAAGAAGACTAGCTAATTTAGTGAGTCATTTTGCTTTATTCCATCATATTTCAAAAAGAAAATTATGCTAGGATCATTTTTTTAAGCCAGAAAGAAAATTATGTTCCGGCCATTTTATCTTAGGATTGTCTATAAACACACAGACAGACGCACACACATGTATATATATGTTCCGGCATATTTTATCTTAGATTTTTTTGTAAATGCACACACATATTTGCTTATCACCTTACCCTCTCCAGACCCTAGCGATAGCTTTTGATGTCGTTGGTATATAGTGGGTACGGATGATGATGATGAGTACATTAAAAAAATGCTTTTGTACACGTGACGACGCGTGATTGGAGATCTCATATTTTACTTCGCTTTTAGCATTCTCAGATCTGAACCCTATTTAATGAGTAATTATAGGCGCGTGTGGGACAGAGTTAATTAGGTTGTTTAATGGTGTTTCTGTTAACGTCTAAAAATACGAAATGGTCTAAAAGTCGGAAAAAAAATAAACCGAGTTTGAAGATAGTTTCAAAAAACACAAAAAAGAACGTGTAAAGGTAATTTTCGATAAAAATTACAAAACAGAAGTGTCCTGGATCATTTAGATGGTCAGCGTGAAGCAATTGATAATGTTGTTGCTTTGTGACTTTAAAGTTACGGAGTCGAGTTGCGGAAAGAGCATCTTACACAAAAAAGTATAGGGTAAGCTGGGTAAGACTGCGTACATCAGATCGCAAAACGATCTGACTCCTCTACAAACCTTGTGCAAACGCAGAAGTCTAACGTACCGCAAACCTTGTGCAAACGCAGAAGTTTAACGTACCGGAAACGTCCTTTTAAAGGTTCTGGATCATGCAAAGGACTAGGCAAACTGGACTGCATGCCGAAAGGCCCAGAAACCCACTCGTGCAATCGGGCTTTAATTGTTTTTCCATCAACTAATCATACTTAACGAAATGTTTATCACTTAACATACTTTTCAATTTCTGTTTTAGACTTCATCTTTTTTCCATTGCATGAAAAGTGTGACACTAATTCCATATTACAAATCCACAAATGGAAAATTATGCACAACTTTTTCTAATGGACTCGCTTTTTTTTCATTATTTCCATTGACTAATATTTGTTAGTGTTGGAGTGATAAAGAAGTAAAAGTTGTACAAATGGTGATGTAACACTTTATTTGTGCTTTATAAGAAAATGATAAAAGTTTTAGCTAAGTAAGAATATAATATATGGGTCATTAGGAAACAATCTCTGCGTGTTTCTAACACATGGGTATGTTTACGTACATCTGACCCCCGTATCCTGCCATAGGTGGAGCCTTTAAGGCAATGGGGTGATGTTGTTGTTGTTGTAAATAAGAATATAATAGTAGAAGGGGATTTTTTTATATTCTTGTAGTAATGTATTGTATAGTCTTTAAGAGGATGTACAAATGATGTTCAAAAGTTGTCTCCTTATAGGGTGATAAGGATTTAAACAAAATACATGAAGCATTAATTTATGGACATAATAGATGGATTCTTCCTATATAGTCGATCAATGTATATTTAAAAGGGTTAAGTATTATCCTTCTCATATTTATCTCAGTGACTAATTTTCTTATAAATAAATCACTATTAAAGTGGAAAATTATTTTAGTTTATAAAGATTGAACTCAGGCAACATCTATGAGCTCGTTGGCCTTAAGTTTTCATTTAAATGGCGTTCTCGGTGCACTGAGCTTCCGCGTTTTCATAGGATCTCGGTGAACTCGTTGGCATTAAATTTTGTTTAATTGTAGCAACCTTATCAGTTCCTACAAGACACGCCTTCTGCTCACAGAAACAGTAAGAACAAACCATTTTGGATTCAAAGAGGTTTTTTTGGAAGTCCCCTTGTGTGTGTTTTTAGAGTCTAAATCAACAAAAAGAAGAAAAATAGTGTTGATTCAAAGAAAAGTAAAGAAGACGACCTCACTAAGAGAAAGCCTTTGGTCAAAAATGCATAAAAACCTTTTTCTACAATCACGTAAAACTTGCTTCTTCTTTTTTTTGTTTTTTTTTGTTTTTTTTGTTTTTTTTTTTGCTTTTCAGCTTTCCTATGAAAACACCCAAAAGAAACCAAATTTAGCGGTCCAGCTTGAAAGTCGATTGAAATGGAAAGATGTAACATTCATTTTTCCCCCCTTTTGTCTTCTCATACTGCAATCATGCAAGAAGATTGAAGAAGCGATCAGTAAATCTTTCGTCGTTTTGCTTGTGAAAATGATATATTCTATCGAGTTCATGTTACACACACGTGCATGTGTATGTATCTACATATATATATATGGACGTATCTTTTGGTTGAATCCAAAGGTTATTATGGACGTATTTTTTTGGTTGTCTATAAATATGGATGAAGATCTTCTATTCATCTTGTTCATTGGTTTTACTTATCCATCAAAGTAAACATTAAAGTGAGGGTTAGTTAGTAGAGAGAAACATATATTCAAGATTGAGATTGCCTATATCAAAGTTGGTGCTTCTATTCATCAAAGACGTTTCCGCTCACCGAACCATGGAAAAAGATACGTTTCTTCTAAACATCATCTTTTACTTATTGTGAAATTATTGTGTATGTGAAGATATAAATTTTTAGATCCTAAAAAACTATGGCTTACATTAAACACGAACCAAACCATTCAGTCCCTTACGATTGCCATATAACATAAACATCTGCGAGTAGGCGCGTACAAGCGAAGATGCACAACTACCGCATAAGATGTATAGACACAAAAAAATGGGTATCATATCCAAGATTACGAAAGGGTTTAATTATTAGTTAAACTTATACTACATTGATATGGGTTGGGATCTCCTAACCCACACTTTCCTCACCCCTTTGTGACCACGCGACACGTGACATCAAGAGGGGGCGGTGAGGCTAGATGAGAGTCACCCGCATCTAGCTTCACCGTCCCCTGCTGCCACGTGTCGCGCTGTCACGCGTTACCGCACCCTTTTACGGTGAGGGGATCCTATCCCCATTGATACACCCCAAATACAGTACTAAACTAGACTTGGAACAGAGAGAGTGCTGCTTTAGGGGCTCTAGTAAAGAAGCAAGTGATTCATGTTCTGGGTTACAACTCATCACAAGTTTGTAAGTAGGCAGTCAAATATAGTTATCTCTATCTCCAAAACTGTCTGAAGAAAAAAGAATCGGTTTACATTCACCATACTTCCTTTCTTAGTGGGCAGGTGTTGGAACAACGGATGGTTGTTGCTTTTTGACCTTGATGTTACAGTTCGAGTCATAGAAACATCATCTTGCACAATGTGTAGGGTAATTGTAATGGGAACGCCCTTTTATACTTCCTTTCTTGGTAACTGAATGAGAAAAAATCACTTTGGTCCCATCACGCCGTTTCCATCAACGTCGTCAACCTCTCTTGGATCAACGAGCATTGAGACAACCATCAGGGTAGGGAACCATTACGGCTAAAGTTCTCCTGTGCATCTTTTTCTGCCACTTTATCAGTTAATGTTGTGTGGAGATCCAGGAAGACCATGCAGAATTCTTGCCTTTGCTGAAGTACGTTGATTCTTGCCTTCGCTAAGGTCACTAGAATTCTGACTTTGCTCCAGAACAGATTTGTTTCGTGTAGGGGGCAGAAGGAACTATGATCAAAGAAACACAGAGTTTCACTTGGATAGGTGCATGTGTGTTTTAGCTGTCAATGAACCAACTGAAACAGCATGCACAAAGCCTTATTCAGTGAACTTTTAACCTGACAAGTGACTCGTATAATTGAACAATTTTAAGGTGTCTTTTATTGGGATCTACATCCTCTGTGGTGTACTGGTTTCAAGTTTGAATCTTGCCACTAAATTATAGGTCAAGAAGTTGAAGGAATAACCTTCCAATCGTTCACTAGAATGTCCAGTATTTCTTAACAGGAGGTGAAGGGGTGGACAACATACAGGGACAAAGCTAATCATAGGACAAGATACACATACTGGGATTACTCTGAACATATGTAACCTGTATTTTGTCAACCCACTAGTCCTTTTATCTTTCTTCTCTTCTTCTTTCTACTACACTAACTTCTGCCTAGTTGGTTCAGAAACAAACAAAGAAAAAACCCAGAACTTTATAATGGTTGAAACTCTAAAGGTAGATCAAGTTGAAGACAGTACTCCACTGAACAGAAATTCATTTGGTAAAGCCCAAGTCCAGATACTCTAGTCAAGGACTCAAATGCATCAGACACACCTGATTGCAAAGGAACACACAGTCTGAAGGCTAGCTTATGGCAAAGAGCTTGGATATACAATTCAGGATATAGATAGTCATGAGCATGAATAACTCAACATTCAGAACCATAATATTGTTAAGTAGCTACACACTAGAGCCAAGTGATACTTTTCTACAGAGCATGTATCAATGTGGAGCAAAAACAGAGATGCTATCATTAACTATGTTGAGAAATAGTGCGTGAAGTGCATACCACATGCAATAATGATTGGATAAAATAGGATAAATCTACTTGACAATGAAGCTAGGTAGCAAAACTATAGACTGCGTCTTGCTAGAAGACCTATACCTATGCACAAAACCAACATAAGAATTTGAGCACCAAGAACAAAAGCAGCTGTAAGAACTTTAAATAAGTAGGTGTAATAAAGCAAACCACTAACTTAGGGCACACCCTAAAGCAGAACTCAATGTTGTATAGCAGATTCCCAATGTTGGAACATTTGCTATCAGACCACAAAAAGTACAAGAAGCATGACTCATCTCTACATTACAAAATGAAGAGATGCCAGAGATTAAGATTGGACGTTGGACATTTTGGAGATGACTAAAATCAAATATTATGATCCATTCACCGTAATGTTGATCATAGTATGCTAACTAACTATACAAGGGCTCGCGTGCAGCACTAATGATCAGAACCGAGACACCTGTCATTGTTCAAATGCCAAATTGACATTGTTTGCTGCCAAGGCTGACATTATGATTGATATTTAGCACTGAAAACAAGTCACAAAGAAGTTACGTTGCCAAGCCAACAGCATCAGAAAGGAGATAGCAGCATAATCCTTTCATTTGCAATGCTAGCAGTGGATGGATCATATTCAAGAATTTGTGGACCAAAACTAGAAATTACTTCAAATATACTTCTATACACTGCAGATAACGTCAAAATAAGAACAGGAAAGGCACAACTTCATAATGGCTCATTAATCATTCTCACCAAGGCCTAGAGTGATCACACATACAAAACTTACTAAATCGAACACTAAAATGTTCTCTAACAATATTTTCTTCACAAGATTCAAAAGCCCAATTAATGATTAAAAATGCCAAGGATAGATACCCCATCTTCAGTCATCCCTGGTTGGGAACAAGGTCAGAACTTTCCTCCCATTTGCTGTGGCAGTAACTGATTCCATGTCCTCAATATAAGAAGGCATCATTGGACCATTGTCAAGCCCAGATGTTCCCATTCTCTGAAGTGGCATCAGTGAATGCCTGGCCAAATAAGGATGCTCAAACGACCCGTTTGGCGGAGATGTACCAAAATGCCTAAGCTGCTGCTGCAGCTGTGGTTGATGATGATGTTGCCCCATCACTGCAGCCATCTGATGGTTCTGCTGCATCGGTGTAACGGGCGAAAATGGTACAAAATGATCAGAGCTAGGCCTGCCTGGATGCAGAAACTGCACAGGAACAGGAGAACTCGCAAACAAATGGTCCATGTCAGTCCCCATACCAGTACCTAGACTACCATTGTTATTACCACCACCACAACCACGAGAAATTCCTTGCATTCTTTTCAAATAAAGCCTGTACTTTTGCAAATGGCTAGCCACGTTTTCACGTGTTAGCCCATCAACACTCATTAGCTGCATTATAGTCTTGGGTACCGCGTTCTTGATCCCCAAGTGAGCCACAGCATCGACAAATCTCTTGTGGAGCTGTGGGGTCCATACAAGCCTAGGACGTTTGAGTGTCCTAGCTGAGTCTTCCCCTCCAACTCCACCCACTGCTCCTCCAGTCCCACACATCTCCGAGGAGTCAAACTCCGTGGAGGAGTTTGGTTGGGAAGGAGTGTTTTGGGCTTGGGGAGGAGGAAGCGGAAGTGGTGGTGGAGGTTGTTGGTGGTGGTGGAGGTGGTGATCAGAATTCCAAATATCAAAAGCTACAGCTAGATCAGGCGTGATTAGAGTCTGGGAAAGAGGCATCAATTCCTCTGGAGGAGGCAGCTCTTCCTCCCATCTAGCAAACCAATTTGATTCATCCTCCCTCATTTCTTTTTCTCAATATATTCCCCAGAAGAAAAAAATCAAAAATCACAAACTGGTCGGCTAATTTTCTGAAAAGAAATAAACTTTATGCACTAATTTGCTTTTTTCCTCTATCCAGCTAAACAAAATGGAACAGAAACAATCATGCTGGAAATAAAACTGAGACGAAATAAGAAAGAGCATAAAAGAAGAGTGGGAGAGTGAAGAGAAAGTGAAGAAACAGATCAAGAAAGGGAATCTCTGAATTGTGAAGTGGAAAAGATGGAGAGAGAGGCGGCCGAGCAGGTAGGCAACTGAGGAATATTGGTTGTCAAGAGGAGAGAGAAAGGGAGTGAGCGGAGAGGAGGGGGGGTTAATGGGGTATGGTGTTCGAGGTGGATCTTGTTTGCTTCTTTTCAGCTTTTACTGCGGCCACTGTTCGCTTAATCTTCTAGTTTCAAAAGGTGTACCTGATTTTTTTTTTGTACTCCATGCCTTTTGTTTTTTCTTGGAGCAAAAAAAAGGATGAAATCACTAAGATCCTTACCGTTCTAATTCCAAAGAACATATATGGATTATGTAAATCAGAAGCCGCTTTTTAGGTTGGATGAAATCTTACGTAGTTACTCACACAAGGTACCCCACAAACCAGGTCGGTCTGGCAGTAGAGTAACACTCACACTGTGTACCCCCACAAGCCAGGTCCACAAACCAGGTCGGCCTGGCAGCAGAGTAACACTCACACTGTGTACCCCCACAAACCAGGTCGGCCTGGCAGCAGAGTAACACTCACACTGTGTGCTTCTCTGGAATCGAACACTTGACCTTTTGGAATAAATCTTAACTTGAATACCAACTGGACTATGTTATGGACACACCTTTTATGTTTTTTCAGCCTATTTAAATTATTTTACAATGACCGTTATATACCTACATTACAGATTAAATGATATTTTTGGTATAAAGTTATTGCATAAAAATGGTATCATAAATTATGTGAAACAAGAAAAAAAGATATACATGTTTTTGCGTTATCTATCTTTATTTACTGGTCCACGCCACTTGCGATCTCATGTTCACATTATACTTTGTTTACTATTTCATTTTCACATTGTAATGTTATGATAGATCACAAGAGCTTACCAACTTATGATCTGGTATAATAAAGATTTTGTCATTATATTTTTCATCGTTCCATGTAATTATTAAATTTCATTCCTGTTATTAGATTTTGTTATAGGGTACTTAAGAAGAAGAAGAAAGTCTCAAATCATATGTGTATGTGTCTGGAATCAAACCATGTATCTTTTGGACTAAATCCAATCCGAGTACCAACTGAGCTATGTTTTAGAATCAAATCTGATGTTTTTTTTTTTTTGTCATCACGCCGAAGGAGTTGACAAACAGATTATATACTATTAGGGTCATCCAACACAACACATAATTTACCTAATCCTCAGCAAATCTTTCTTCTTGGGTGGAGCCAGGAGGTAGTTAAGAAAATCAAGTTTTACATTAACATTCAGCTCTAGTGTCCGCCTTTGAAATCATCTTGTATTTAATTTAAAGTTAATTTGAAGTGAATTCTTGGGAACGAGATCCTCTAACCCCCCTCCCTCTCACCCCCTTTGGGACCGCCTGTCACGTGGCACACAGGGGGTGGTGAGGCTAGGTGCGGATGACCCTCACCCAGCCTCACCACCCCCTGTGTGCCACGTGTCAAGGGGTCATTCAATACTCCCTTAAAGGGGGGTCAGGAGATCCAGATCCGAATTCTTGTCACCTAACTCGTTCGTTTTTGACCCGCTCAACTTGCTCTGTCTTAAAAATATTGTTCTCTACAACTTTTCAGCCGGTTGGGATCCCTTCACCGCGCGGTGAGTCACCGTGCTTCCCACAGCGCGACACGTGGCAGCAGGGGATGTGGTGAGGCTGGGGGATGCGGTGAGGAGATCTGAACCCCTTTTCAGCGTATGTAAGTTACCCATATTGATGAGGGTTCAGATCTCCTCAACGCATCCCCCTCACTGCGTGCGTCACCACGTGACACGTGGTAGCAGAGAGGTGGTGAGGCTGGATGAAGATAGCGCTATGGGGAGCGCGGTGACTTACCGTGCGGTGAGAGGATCCCATCCATATTGATGAAGTTATCAAAGATTTTTCTATGTCGTTTATAATTAAATGATGATATGTATAAATGGCACGCTATCAAAAGCTAGAAAAGGACGAATGCATGAATGTATTAAACAATCGCCTCATTATCATCAAATCTATGAGAATCGATCCATGGATTTGGTTGATGATCTGCATATTCCTATTGTTATCCTATTTATACAGGTATATATACAGGTTGAGTTTCACTGAAATCAAACCCTCTATCTATGGATATATTGTTTTTATGTTTCTCAGCCTTCCAGACTCTAACAATGGTTTTTGGTATCGTTGACATATACTAGGTATCGTTGTTATATACTAGCTATGATTGTTGTTGTCGTAAATCTGTTCGATGGATCACGAAAAGAAACCATAGAACATTCACCAGAACGATGTAAAATACTAATGTAAAGACTTTGCAAACTTAAACATGCAAATTTTGACAGATAATAGAAAACCCAACACTGATTTCTCTGATTTCAACCTCCCAAATGAAATGAAACTAGAAACTAGAAACAAGACAAGGAAGACTTAGAGGCCCAAATCGCACCATTGTTTTTGAGCATTTCATCAGCAGCAAAATTGTTAGTGTTATTTACGATTCTACCGATAAAAGCAATTTTTTGCCAGCCAAAAGAAGGGAACTTTTTGAAGATTCTTGAAGGGCCAACAAAAATTGTTCTTCCTTGAGCTCGCTTTCTGGGTCTTGGTTTAGTCTACTGCTAACAGAAGACGTCGCTGCAGATAACAGATGGTGATGATGAGACCGTTGAAAATTCTTTCTTGGAATTGCTTTTTTGCTTCTTGATTGCATTTTTTCTGGGTATTTTTCTTCTCAGATAGATTCAGAAGATTTTTCTTCTCAGATTTTAACCTCCCAAATGAAATGAAACTTAAAAGTACAAGGCTACAATTGCCAAATCATCCACAAAGGAGAAGCCACCTTCAGAAAAGATAAATGATAAAAGCAATATCAAAGGGCTTTCTCTTGTAGCCTGCTTAATTGCTTACAACACAAAAACTGTAGGCACAATCAGCCTTCTAGCTTGTTAAAAATGTCATTTTGACATCAACCCCCCCCCCCCCCCCCCCGATCTTGAAATATCCAATTTCCAATATTCTGAAATTCACTAGAGATTATGTGTTTAACAGAAGTTTGGTCACATGTACCACCAATGAACAAATATGAATGAAACATCATAACATGATCTGCAGAGTTGATGTTGATTTACACAAAAGCTAAAGTAGTAACCAGAATATTTTGAAACTCCAACTGGGACATCAGAGTTAGGCAAAACGAACGAAAGATCACGCCGCGGCCAAAAGGAATTTGGCAGGAGACAGCAGAGCAACAGCCCCTAACTTTTGACTAGAGTACTTCTTGTAGATCACTTTCAGGTTGTGGTCTGCAGCCATTGAATGGTAGCTAACCAGTAGCTTAGCACAATGCCTGTTCAAAAAGACCATCAAAGCATTGATACACCCTTGATACAGACATTTGAAATATATCCCACAAAATGTATCAATCTAGGGTACTTACATAATCTGAGCTTCTGAGAAACCAGTGTGAAATTTCAGAGTATCATCCCAGAAAGGGCTCCTGTTCAATGTGCATCGTGCAGCGTAGACTGCTGAGGCAGCAACCATAGATGGACAGTACACTATGGTGGAATAATGCATCATTGCTAACTCAGCTAGGAAGTAAACCATATTTTCCATCTGATTTAGACCAAATAAAAAGTGAGCTAACTTTTCCAATTAACAAGAACCAAGTTAGTAAACACAAACTTGAAATGCTGCTACTCACATTGGAATCAGGAACAGAAGCTTTAATGAAGCGCACGAGGAACACGTATGGAGTTGGAACTGTTAAGTACCACTCCAATGCACCTAATACCCGCTTCTCCATGCCCAAAACCTGCTCATGTGAATAAGCTTGAGCTGAAATGTTGACAAGATCATTGACCTGTAGCGCGTTTCGAATATGTTCAGTCAGCTGAATGGAAGGAAAATAAACTCAGTTGAGGTGTCTAAAACACAAGGAATGCTCAATGCTTACCTCAGGAGCCCAAATTTCTTCATATTTTGATGCAATAAGCATTGAACCAAGGCCTAATAACTGTAGTTCCTTCCTTGATATTTGCTTTACAGCAAGATATCGATCAATGATATTAAGAGTCAGGTAAAGAGTTTCTGGATTCAGCTCAAATTTGTAGTGCACTTCAACAAGCCAATCAATCAGAATAGCCCTCATTTTCTCATTTACTTCCTTCTGTGTGGGCATGTAATCATGAACTCGGCTCTCATTCTGCAAGTTAAAAAAAAATGAACAAGCACTAACTAGAACTCAAAAGTGAATATTTCACTCAAATGGGAAATAACTGCGAATATCAAGAGCATATGTATATCTACCTCAGCAATTTTGTAGAATTTGTACATATCATCTACATAGTCAGTGACAGCCAACTCATTTTTCTCATCTGCAGCATCAATATCAACTATCTGCACCTTTGGTTTGAGGCTAAGCCCACAAGCAGCCTGCAAAGAAGGAAAATTTTCACAAAATCCCATCAGATTGAATCTCACGAGATTGACTCATAAAAATTAAGGTATGTAGTCTGTAAGCGATAATCCCACCTTGCTTCGAGCACTAAGAGTTGAAGTAAGAGTAGGGGCTTTCTTTCTTGATGATGATTCACCTGCCTTTTTCTTGTTCTTTTCCCCCTTATGGACATCTTCACTCTCAGAACTGATCTCTATCACTTCCTCAGGCTTCAGTTTCACGATGTTCTTCTTCTTCTGGACTTGCCTTCTTGCAGCAGCCACTTTAACTTGTGGGATGACTCCATCAGCCACCTTACCTCCTCCATCCACATTCACAACAATAGATTTCTGCAAATTGAGAAACACCCCAAAGTATATCCATTAGTCCGAATTCATATATTTTTCTTATTCACCCGTTGAAAATTGATTAAACACAAGACAAATGCATAAATCAAAGAGAGACCAGACCTTCTTGTTTCCAACAGCTGCTTCTTTCTGAGCATTTGCGAGCAATTGGGCACCAAAACTTCTGGTTCAGAAACAGGAAAATCAGATCAAATCCAAACTTTAACATACAAAGTCGGTTGCATAAATGTTAATATAAAAACAGGGGAAGGGAAAGAGCAAAGGAATGAACCTTGTAACTGGACGAGAAACAAGATTTCCAATATCCCCGAGGGGTAAGCGATTTTTACCATCTGCGCCCAAGTTCTTATGCTTGAGGCCTCCTTGAACTGCCTCTGCTGAAGAACCAATTTCAGGAAAAAAAAATAATTAATTGATTGGAATCATATGATCTAATCTAAGGTCCATGAATTTGAAAAAAAAAAAAAAAGAAGCAACATATATAAAGCAGTAAAAAAAACATCAAGAACCAAAGAAATCAATCATGAAAGCCGATTTATTCTATATGCCCAAACAAAAGGATTTCACATAAATTATAACAAACATCCCTCAGAGAACAATAATCATAAGCCCGTGTCGATTATAAATCATTAAACGTGAAAAAGCAACATTCTTTTGAACCATCAGTCAAGATTACTTCGAAAGGTACCACAAGATTCAAAGTCCAGTTTCATCACTTCCCTTATTGAACTACATTAAAAAAAACAAGACATATAAAAGAAAACCCATAAATCTGAATGAAAAACGAGAAGTGATTTCAATATGAATAAACATGGCCGATCATGTATCAAATCCCTAGAATAAAACTCAAAGTTTGAAAAGAGAGTGACTGAATGAAAGAAAAAAAGGGTACCCTTGTTCTGTTGAGGAAGAGTCACCCTTGAAGCCATTGAATTTACCTTCAAGATAAAATTTTGAACCTTTTTCTCTTTATGAAAGTCTCTCCTGGAGAGCCCTCTTTTGAATCTTGATGCAGTATGAGAATCTGTAGAAATATGAAGGGGGGGGGGGGGGGGCGCGGGGCGGTGGTCCTGTAGAATTCCAACGGTCTTATTTTTAACGGACTCTACACCATTGGATTGGAAAAGGCTGATCTGACGGCCAGACATTGGGGGTGGGATCCTCTCACCGCCCCCTATATCACCCCCATGTGACCGCCGGCCACGTGGCATGGGAGGGGGTGGTGAGGCTGGAGAGGGGTCACCTGCACTCAGCCTCACCACCCCCTCCCCTGCCACGTGACAGAGGGTCATTTGTTACCTTATTTTTGGGGGTGAGGAGATCCGGGCTCCAGACATTTGACTTTTTTTCTTTTTTCTTTATAACATTGCCAGCGTATTCCTTTTTAGCCGTTGCCCCTGTTCAAAAGTTACGGTTGGCTTTGTATTCGAGTAAACTTATATAACCAACATGTTGGCGTGGTGGTTCGTCCTTTAAGCATGTGGTTGGGGGTTCGATTCCCGCTCATGTGAATAGAACAAATCATTTGGCCAGTCTCCTACCACTTCGTGTGCTGACCGCAGGGACGGAAGATTAGTCTTCTGGCTTTCGACTGGGAGGATACCTCGGGGCAACCCATTAAAACGTATCGAGTGAGCTCGCACTTTCGATCATCATCAAACCACGTCTATATATGTTTCTAACATATAGATATAGTTGTGTATATCTGACTTTTTCTTATTCGTCATAACCAAAATCCTCTATGGCAATAAGATAATATTGTTGTTGTAAAACCTTTTCACAGCATGATTCTTTCTTTCTTTTTTTCCCATTTCATAAAAGGTGTATTTAAGGGGAAAAATCCTGGTTTGGTGTAATATATTACTGTTTTTTAATATATTACTTTATTTTAATAGCTTGGAAAAACTATAGGTGGAACATATTTTTTTTTTTGCTTTTGAGTATATTAAAAGACTAATACATGTTGCATGAATATATTATTAAATGGGCACGTATTCAAATCAAGGAAATTTTCCTTAGCAGAATGATTAGAATAATTTTCTAATGAAATTTAGAAAACCAAACTGAAGCACAATCCATATCAGATAACAAAGAAAATAAATAATGTAAAGCTTGCAATAGACGAATATGAAAAAAGAGAAATAAGCACTTGTACAAATTTGTACATGTAGGTGTGTATACTTAGATATACATATTTAGTTATTAAAAGCAAACTTGTGTGGCATCATTTTTTGGTAAATTGTGAATACAATTTTTATACTGATCAGTCGGATATCTTGGTGCTTTTGATAACTATATTTATAACTATACATTTTGTTTTAACTAAGTAACTATACTTTTTGGGACAGTGTTTTTCATAACTAATGTGGGTGACTAGTGTGTTTTTTTGAATCCACAATGCCAACTTTTTTCTTACATGAACACTTCCCATAAACATGGTGTTTTTAGATTACGTGAGATCTTATGCAGTGAAACATACAACAAGGCCTTCGGCTTAGTAGCAGAGAAATAACCACACTGTGAGTGTCTCAAGATTCGAACTTTTAATCTATTAAATCAAATCTCAATCCTAGTATCAACTAGACTATGCCTGTAGGAATGATTTCCTTTCCTAGTATTTTGTTTTATCTGTTTTATTGTCACTGTCTTGTGACTCATGTGTATCCATTGATTAGATTGTTTCACTGGAGCGAATTGTTTGCATGACGCGGTCGACATGGACGCTGTTTTGATGCGACCAGTAATATGTCGACACATGTCAAAGTCTTTTTTGATTTTACCTTTTTATTTTTATACAAAATAATTACAACTTCCCTCTCTCTCCTCATATTGCGTCTCTCTTCACCTCTTGAAGACGATTTAGGGCGAAACAGCTGACCGGCGAACCACCGTCAGCCTTTCTGAACCGGCGAACTACCCTCGGTGAAATACCACCCTGCTCACCCCTTTTCTTTATCCATATACCCTAAAATCTCATTTCTATAGTTCTACTAAAATATCTCTGTTAAATTCTCTCCAACTTTTATCAAAAGAAAAACATTTTCTCTCCACCTTTTCTTCACATCAGACGATGGCGTTTCAGGCTTTTTTGATGGTTTTGGTTGCTCTCATGGCTGCCATTGCCGCTTCTGCTCAGGAAGCTTCGGCTCCCTCCCCTACCATCGGCGCCGGCTTTTCTCTTCCGGTCTCGAGCTCATTCGTCGCTCCCTTATTGATTTTCTCTTTCCTTTTCGTTATGTTAAGGAACTGAAGACAAATTCATATGTATTGGATAGATGTATTTGATAATCGATTATTATTTTTTATTACCTAAACACTATCAATCTACATCAACCCATCGCACGATCCGTGATTCTCATTTCTACTTTATACATTTTTTTGTGACTCTGCATTCTTTGGCAGAGGTCACAGCCAAATGGTTCTTCAAGGTTCCTTCCCAACTTAATATTATGGGAGGCCATGGAAAATCAAATCGAAGGAAAACACTGGAAAAGAAGAAGTATGAGTCTAAAAAGACTTCATCTTCTTCTTCTTTTTGAAGACAAAAGGTAAAATTTTTTGCTTTAGGTTCCTCATTTGTGCTCCTTGTTGATGATTACCTTCAAATGGAAAATGATGATTCCTCTTCCTATGAAGACGTTTTAGAGGGTGTAGTCATATATACGGCTATAAAATGAACCAAGTTGTTCGGTTGTTCAGCTCGTTTGACTCGGGTTTGAGCTCGAGCTCGGCTCGGATAAAAGGTTAATGAACAGAGATTGAACACCTTTTTCTATTCGAACTCGGTAAGTGTCACCGTTCGTTTAAGGTGTTCGGCTCGTTAATGTTGGTCATGAGTTAAACGAACCAAGATTGAACAATTAAATCTGTTTGTTTAAATAAACGAACAAGCTCGGCTCGTTCGCTAAGTTAAATGAACCGAGCTTGAACAACGCAATGCTCGGCTCGTTCGGCTCGTTTACAACCCTAGTCACATACTAAACTTTTAAAAAATAAATAAAAATTGACTTTATGATGTCATTAAGGATGACATGTGTTAATTTCCCTAATAAGTATGTATACCTAAAGAAATTCGTTAAAGTAATAATGTCACTCAAAATTTTGTGGATAACTTTAGATACTAGGTGTAATTAACCCATAAATATGTACATGCTTATTTTAATATCACATTATCAATGATTTTCATTTTATGATTATCGTTGTCATGAACAAGAAGGAATGGAAAATTGAAACTATAGCCATAGATCGGAAATTGATATAATTGTTTCTATGATATATACACATAAATACGTATCGTCCTTCCCACGTCCTCCTTTTTTATTTTCCGACCATTCCCTCGTACTGAACGCCCACTGCTTTAACCCTAAGTAGTATTGTGGAAGATAAAAATTAGGAGTATAACGGTCTTTTAGGTTAGGTGAGAACTTAGCACTGACACACATACCTGATAATGAGAGCCTCACTGCCTTAACCCTAAAGAGTATTATGGACAATGTAAATTAGAAGTACAACGGCCTCCTAGGTTGGCCGAGAACTTAGCAGTGACCCAGCTTTTGTATTTATAACATATAATTATTAGTGTGTACATCTGGTCTTTTATATACGTTATAGACATAAGTCTTTAAAACAATACGATAATGTTGTTATAGTTACATCTGACCTTTTATATACGTCATAGACGTAAGACTCTAAAACAATATAATAATATGATTGTAGTTCCACCTGTAGTTCTTTGATGCAATACAATTCTATTTTTATTGTTAACTATAATATAAGTATAGTAGTTGAAAAGTTTTTAAATTATATTATCTTAAAAGAATTTGTGACGGAGGTGGTACTATCTTGTGTCCCATTTTGCCCGCGTTTTAGCTCTTTTCCCCGTCTTATTCTTCACCTTCTTGTTGAAAAACTTCCGTTTGCTTTCTGAATTCTCTTACTTTTTTCTTACTCCAATACTCTAAATGTTCTTTCATTTCTTCACTCTAACAAAACTAGCTTAATTCTCCTTTTCTTGTTGCCCGTTGCGCACTCCTGTTCGTTATTTCTTCAAAAAGTACGGTTCTTTTGCCATTCATGAGCTTTTCTCTTTCATTTTTGTAAATTTTCAAGGAATCCCATTTTATTCAACAAGGCTTTTCTTGCTGATCCTTTATGGGTTTTGCTTGTCAATCTTCAAAATTGAATCTTTATGATGTTTCTGTTCCAACGATTGGAGCATTATCAAGAATTTTGCTTGTTTCAGCTAACTGTGCTTCAACTTCATTGATAGATACTTTGTAAGGGTCTAAATTCTTTTTCTTTCTGGTTTTTCTTTTTTTTTTTGAAAATCAGTTCTCAAATTTGTGAAAAATCGACCCTCTGTTTCCATGGGATTGTGTCATGGAAAACCAGCTGAACAACCAACAAATTTGTCAGATAATCCCTCCGTCCCTACTGACTACGACCCACAACTGGTAAATCAAACTCGAAATAGTCCGAAGTTTCCATTTTATAGCCCAAGTCCATTGAGAAATGCATTCAATTATTCACCAGCTATCTCTAGCTTGAGTTCAACTCCTTTGCGCTTATTTAAGCGTCCATTTCCACCTCCATCACCAGCTAAACATATTAAGGCTTTGTTGGCAAGGAGACATGGATCAGTTAAGCCTAATGAGGCCAGCATTCCAGAAGGAAGTGAAATTGTGATTGGTTTGGATAAGAATTTTGGATTCACAAAGAATCTTTTTAGCCACTATGAACTTGGAGAAGAAGTTGGGAGAGGTCATTTTGGATATACTTGCTCAGCTAAAGGGAAGAAAGGGAGCATGAAGGGAGTGGAAGTTGCTGTTAAAGTTATCCCAAAATCAAAGGTCTGGTTTAGGACAGGTCCCATTGTGATTAAATTGCAATCATTTCACTTGATTTAGATGTTGATTCTTTGCAGAATTATTTTTATATATGATTCAGAACTTAGATTTTGTGTTTCCTCAATTATATATTCAATATAATTAGCTGGCATTGTAAATATAGTCCTTTATTCACGACCAATCATACAGTTTACATGTATCTGTTACAGTGTCTTTTTCAGGCGCTCAAGGTGGAAATTGTAGTTGCCTACTTGATTATACAGAAATATTTGTGTTTACATGTTGTGAAGGTCCTCCTCTGTGTGAAAACCATGAGTTTAGGATTATCTCTCAATTTCTGGGTTGCTGATCTGACTGCTTTTTGCTATTTTCTGTGCTCTTGTTATTTTTCCACCTATGTTGGCGGCCATTGATTTCCTGTTGAAAAGAAATGAACTTTCTCAGACACCCAGCATATTAATTACCATCTATCATTGAGTTCTTTACTCGAGCCCAATTGGAAACTTTTGGATTTGCCACATTCTCATGTTCTTTAAACTGCACGGCCCCTATAGTCTTGTGTAATATTTCTTGTAATATGTACTCTCAAGTATAAATTTTCTTGGTTGAGATATTTCTTTGTCGTTTCTTGATTGAGATATTGTGTAAGCATAAATTTGTATAATGGTTAATTAGATTGTACTGCAGATGACTACAGCAATCGCAATTGAAGATGTGCGACGTGAAGTAAATATGTTGCGTGCCTTAACTGGTCACAGGAACATGGTGCAATTCTACGATGCCTATGAGGATGAAGACAATGTGTACATTGTGATGGAGTAAGTTTTCAATAGTTAATACATTCATCTAGTGATGTCTAACTGTAACGTGTATTGGTCTTCTGGTTTATGTATTGTTGACCTTGTGTTACCTAAATTGATCAATTCTGTTCTGTAATGAAAGTCAAAGAGAAACTTTATCGCTATTTGCTTAAATGTGCATTTCTGGATGGATATCAAGCCCAAAAAGAATAGGAAGAGAAATTTCGTTAACATATTTGAAAAGTTTGATCTGGTCAATCTGTTTTTCTGTCTTGCATCTGTTGATATACTCTCCATGTTTCTTGATTGTTTTGTCTGACTTGATTTCCCATTTTCCTTTTTGCTAACTTCAGGTTATTCAGAGGAGGAGAGCTACTGGATAGGATACTTTCAAGGTTGATAATTTCATGAACCTTGGCTCTCAGATTGAGTTTGTCATGTTCTTAAAAACTTTTTGTCACCTGAAAGATTCCTGTTCCTTAAATTTCTCCTTTTTTCCTTTTCCTGGCTCAAGGGGTGGTAAATACTCGGAAGATGACGCTAAAGCTGTGATGGTGCAGATTCTAAGTGTTGTTGCATACTGTCACCTCCAAGGGGTTGTTCATCGTGACTTAAAGCCAGAGGTAGTCGAGGTTTCAGGATTTGATAATTCATTGGATAGAGTTGATTCCATGCTATAGATTATAGTTTAGTCAAATAAGGCCTGAGAGAAATATATATGTTTAAAATCAATAAAAACTTTGCAGTACAAAAGTGAAGCGTTGAACTAAGCATAAGATTACATGTTTCCTGTAGAAAGATATCAATGGTTTAAATCATGTTATGTGCAGTAAGTTATCTTATTAGGGTGTCTTTTACAATTATTAAGACGAAAGTGGGAAAGACAACACTTGCACATCAGATGTGAATCAATTGAAAAAAAGAAAAAAAAGATAGATCCGTTTGTTCTCTATATTCTGTTGGAGAATTAAAGGTTTGGGCTTTGGCCCATCGTTGGAGATTTGGAAGATTTGGGCTTTGGCCCATTGATGGAGAATTTAAAGTTTGGGCTTTGGCCCATTAATGAATGTTGCAAAACTTGGTTGAGCAACGTACTTTGAGCTTAATGAGTTTCCGATAATGAAAATCGAAAACTAATGAATCCTTAATTATCTACGTAACGAGTAGTTAATTTTAGGATGTGGAATCACTCAATTATGATATTGGGTGAATGTGAAATTAATGCTCAAAGTGGATGGAAAATGTTGTGGATGGGTGACGTGTCACCCTTATGGAAGAATACCACGTTGGATGTGTCCATGTGGCGTAAAAGAGCTTCTGACGGATATCGATCGATGACTTCGATCGATCGATGTCACTTCGATCGATCGATGTCATCGATCGAAGTTGATCAGAGAGCTTCGATGATTCTGTCTTACATCAATCGATCACTTCGATCGATTGATGTAACTTCGATCGATCGATGTATCGATCGAAGTTGGACAGAAAGGTGAGGAATGATTCTGACGCACATCGATCGATCATCGATCGATCGATGTGATCGATCGATGTTGGACAGCGTGCAGAATCCTTCTGTTTGAGCGGTTATGTTTTAAACGTGAAACTAACGCTATCCTCCAGTTTAAAATAAGATCAATCTGTTGTGATCTAACGGTGGTGGAGGAGGCAGCTTTGATCTAACGGCCGGGATTTAAACTGTCTTAACCGCCTAACCGAATATGGTTTCCATCTAACGCTCCAGGTTTAAACCTGCTAATCTATCTTCGATCTAAAGGCTGAGATTAAACCTTCCTAATCTAGATAGGAGGTTTTCATCTAACGGCCTAAATCAAACTTCGGTTTTGATCCAACGGTTACGGTACCTTGTTCTCCAACCGACTCCCCTATATAAAGAGGGCTAAGGGTGCATTTATTCACACACCTTGCTCTAGCATTTGATAGCATTCTGCATTCATAGCATTCGAGGCTTGCATCACGTCCGGGAGAAGTCAGGACATTCGAAGGTTCGAAGTAGTTCAAGTTCAGCAGTGCCGCTCAACTGAACAGGTACCCGTTGTATCCTGGGAGACGATTGCTCACACCGGTTGGGCACAGTATACCGGAGTAATACGTCTTAAGGACAGAGTCCTCGACTCGCCCCGGGTTTGATTATTTTTGTATTGTTCATATGCACACATTGAACGACTGCGTCTTGGTACATGATTGATTGTCTCCAACATATTCAACATTCATAAGGACCGAGCAGCCCCTTTTGGGTGAAGAGCATGTATGAACAAGACACCAGTGAGTTTTTTTTTTTACCAGATGATATATGCATGTATAAGCACCCTTGGTTGTTTGTATGTATGTGCAAATTGTACCATTTATATCATGTAAAGCCCTCAAGATGGCTAGTATTCACTAGTTCCTAATATTGTATCTCTTAATCTCAGGGGCAAATTCCAGAAGTTCTAATGTTATCTTGATGTAACTTTTTTTTTTTTTTTTCAGTCGAATCTTTCTCCTTATTAGATAGCCAATATACTAAGTGTTTGATTCTTTCAATATTTTCTGATTTAGCAAATTCACTTTAATGACACAATCTGAATATTGCCTCAGAATTTTCTGTTCACTTCTACGGATGAGCATTCGCCTTTGAAGGCCATTGACTTTGGACTATCTGATTACGTGAAGCCAGGTCAAACTTGAAGCATTGTTTATAATTTTTATTAACTATTAAGAGATGCTAATTTGATGCTTGAAATATAGCAGATGAAAGGCTGAATGATATTGTTGGAAGTGCATACTATGTGGCACCTGAAGTTTTGGATAGATCTTATGGAACGGAAGCCGACATGTGGAGCATAGGCGTGATTGCCTATATCCTTTTATGTGGAAGCATACCCTTTTGGGCACGGACAGAATCTGGAATCTTCAGAGCTGTCCTAAAGGCAGATCCAAATTTTGATGAAGCACCATGGCCTTCATTGTCTTCTGATGCCATTGATTTTGTAAAGATATTGCTTAATAAGGATTACAGAAAGAGGTTAACTGCATCTCAGGCACTCAGTAAGTTATTTAAACAGTGGTTGAAGATTGCCTTGGCCTCCTATGGTTAAGATTCTTTTGCGGGCACATTTGGGGGTTCTGTTCTTTTATGAATGCTTCTCTACTTGCTCCTGTGAGGAGTTAAACATACATATGCTAGTGTTATTCTGCACGTTGACTAAAGAATTAAATGGACTTAAGTGATTGCTCTTTTATGTATGATATTTATCTCTTCCTCATGATTAATTATGTTCTTGCTTAGGTCATCCATGGTTGGCTGGTTATCATGATCTGAAGATACCTTTGGATATGATAATATACAAGCATGTGAAAGCTTATGCATGTTCTTCATCTTTGAGAAAAGCTGCTTTGCGGGCATACACTTCTTATCCTTGAGCTCCCCTTTAAATAATTTACTGAAAGAAACTCAAAGTTCAGTTCAGTTTTGTGTGTATCAGGATAGGAGTTCATGGAGGTAGAGAATTAAGGTTAAGGAGATGTAGGCAGTACATAGAGACACCTTAGAGTATACTTAGAGGATTAGATACTTTCTACACTTTAAGTTGACGTTGCATTTTTTTTGTCTCTGTCTTTCAATTATTTGTGCATATCCACTATTATGACTATTGTAATATCAGAAGCTTTCTATTTGTGACTAAAATCCATACACTAGCACACCATATTCCTATTATTGTGCCATCTATCATCATCATCATCATCCGTACCCAGTATATCTCAACGACAGCAAAAGCTATCGTTAGGGTCTGGGGAGGGTAAGTGGTAGGTAGACAATACCTCTATCCCAAGGGATAGAGAGTCTGCTTCCAGTGAGTTCCCCGGCTCTATATGTATTGTGCCATCTATGCAGGTACATATAGAGCCGGGGGTCTCACTGGAAGCGAACTCTCTATCCCTTGTGATGGAGGTATTATTGCATGACTCTCACCCTCCCCAGACCCTAGCGATAACTTTTGCTGTCGTTGGGATATACTGGGTATGATTGTTGTTGTTGTTATTGTAGTATTTAGGTTTTTTCTTTCCGAATATAGAGTGCTGATTTGATACTTATTAAACAGTGGCTATTAATATTTAACTTCTATTTGGTCAGCTGAACTGTTAGTTAGTCCCTGATATTTGATAAATGACTCAATCTTGATTCATAAATGGAAGCACAGTCTACTTCAACTGGACAAGGAAAAAAGATTTACTTTATAATCTGTTTAGGTAACTGCTTAAATTAGTAAATCAGAAGGGATGTATTTAATCTCTTTCTTCCTTGGTTGAAATGTGACAAATTTAGCGCAGCAGATTCTTTCCTTCTGGTAGTTAACAATGACATCTTTGATTTGATATTTATCTGATGTCACAGGCTGTTGCCAAGACTCTGACCATAACACAATTACGTTATCTCAAAGAGCAATTCTGCATTCTGTGTCCGAATAAGAGCGGATACATATCCTTCCAAAACTTTAAGACGGTAAGAGTTTCTCCCTCCCAAGCATTTCTTCACATAGTTCAAGTTCTAGTACTTATCAGATTTTTGCAAAATGTTGTGCTGAAAAATGGCAGGCTATGAATGGACTTTCTACTGATGCAATGAAAGATTCGGGGGTGCTTGAATACGCCATCATGGTAAAGTAGTTTGATTTTTGTTTCTTCTGACATATTTTTCTTCTTTATTTCTATGTTAAGTAATCAGGAAAGAACGAGTTTTGAAGTGAAGTTTCTATCTTTCAGGTGAGTTCCATTCAATACAGAAAATGGATTTTGAAGAGTTTTGTGCAGCTGCTGTGTTTATCAACTTGAAGGAATGGCAACCTGGGAACTGCATGCACGCAGCGCCTATGAATTGTTTGAGAAGGATGGTAACAGAACTATTATGATTGATGAACTCGCCTCTGTAAGTCACTTACCACTTATCCTAACGATAGTTTTTGCTGTCGTTGGGATATACTGAGTACGGGTGATAATGATGTTGCTTGATTTTCATTTCGCGAGTTGGTGATTCAACACTCAGGCTCCCTAACAAAAGCGTACAACAATATATCTTTCTGAATAGTACATGTAGGTCAGCATGTTGACTACAAGTAGGGCTATTGTATGGGCCGTATTTTCTTGATGCTTTGATTTCTATAGTTAATATTAGCATTTTAACGAAAAAAAACTTAAATTACCTCCTCCATTCCCAGACACCCAAAAATTCCCACTCGCTTCATGAAATATTTTGGAGATGGAATATTCTTTTGTGCCCATTTGGGAACTTATAGTGACATGCCTCATTCTCAAAGCATAACAAAATCAAGATTGGTCCTTTCAATAGAAGAGCTCACCTTGTCGTAAGGCCTCAAAACTTCGATTGAGATCAGGAGAGACAGAAAGTAAGGCAAAATATAAGACATTCAATCACGCGTTGCCACGTGTACAAAAAAGAAGAGGTTTAAAAGTTCTTTGTCTTTAAAAAAGAGTTACTTGTACACGTGGTAGTGCTTGACTGGATGCCTTATATTTTGTCTCACTTTCTGCCTCTTCTTATTTGAACCCTCAAAACTTAGGTATAACAATGCTAAATGTCAACTTTTTAGACTTCGTCTTTGTTCAGATGAACTGCTTAACGTAAGATGACTTGAATACTTAATTTCATACTATTATATCAACATTTCTTCCTTTGGTTTCTGGGACGGGATAATTAAAGCTTATTCTTTACATTCATTGTGTTTCAATGTTGTGGAAGTGTTTAATCACTTTCCCTTTATTTCAGATAAGAATCCAACTTTCTGAAGAAAAATGCTGGTATGTTACAAAATAGTTTTTAATGGTTCTATCTGGCTTTCTAATGCAGGAGCTTGGGATTAGTACTTCAGTCCCTGTTCATGTTGTTCTGCAAGATTGGATCAGACACACTGATGGTAGGCTCAGTTTCTTGGGGTTTGTCAGACTTCTACATGGGATTTCTTCTCGAGCATTTCAAAAATCGGTCTGGTAATCATACCCTCTATCATCAATCAATGCATGATCTCAAAAGGAAGAACACCAAAGGGAGGCTCCAAAGGAGGCACCCTTATGAGCTCTAGAAAAGCGGATCTTGTCGAGCCGAATGATGTCCACTAATGTGCAAATCAAACCCGTTGGGCATGTGCACATGTTAATTTTTGTATAAATACAGATCTTATTCTTCTCTAGAGGCATGTAGGCCATGTAGTTCTTGAACTGAGTTGCCTTTTGTTAGAGATGTTCTTCTTCTTCTACCATGGTTTGATGGTAGTTGAAGTCAGATTGTACAGCCCAGGTTAAGATAGAATGTGTGTGTGTGTGTCTCTGTTAGTGAGACAAGTGAGAAATGAACAGTTTTCCTTTTGCCTTTTGTGCAACTGTCAAATTTGAAAGAAAAAAAAGGTAATGGGTATGGTTGCGTACATCCGACCCCTCATACCTCGCTATAGGCGGGAGCCTCTAAGGCAATGCGGGTAATGTTGTTGTTGTTGTCAACAACATTACCTTCATTGACTCCTGTCTATGACGGGGTATGGAAGAATCGGATATACTCAACCATATTCACGTGTTAGAAATACGCACATGTTGTTTCTGATGGCTCATAATAAAATTGTGTCACAAAATCACTATGATCATGCCGCTTGGTATAACTGTGGCATAGTAATTTTTAATTTCACAGATCACTTTCAGGAATGATGTGAGTTAACAATAAGTAATTAGTAAAAAGGAAAAAAAAAAATACAAAGAGATGAATAAAATGGGTATGTCAAAGGTTGAAGCCTCTCGCCTAGCCTGGCTTTATTGATTCAATTTTATTCATGTTTGCACTCGTTATGATTGGATTTATTATAACATTCATATATACAAATATGACGCACAAAAAAGACAATCTTGATACACATGCTTAAAGGGACCACTTCAATCCTTTGAAAGGTACAAGGATGCGACAACCAAACAAATTATAAAATGGAATGAGTATGTATGTGTATATATCAATGAATCATACCTATTATATCCTAACGGCAACATAAACTATCGTTAGGGTCTGAGGAGGGTGACCGGCAGACAAACTATACATATATTCCAATGGATAGAGAGTTTACTTCTAGTGAGATATCCGGATATATATATATATATATATATATATATATATATATATATGTGTGTGTGTGTGTGTGTGTGTGTGTGTGTGTGTGAATATATATATATATATATATATGTATGTATGTATGTATGTATGTATGTGTGTGTGTATAAATTGGGCTACTCAACCGCTAGACCTAAATGTTTATATATATATATATATATATATATATATATATATATATATATATATATATATATCAAATTCACAACAGAACCGAAGATGCTTGTCTTTAAAATTAGGGAAAATTACCTTTAACTCCCCTGTGGTTTGGCTAATTCGCCAAAAATTTCCCTGTGTTTTGAAAATAGACCTTTACCTCCCATCTAGTTTGGGTTAAAGTGGTTTCCGGCGAACTCCGTCCAAACCATAGGGGTTGTGTTGGCCGGAAACCACTTTAATCCAAACTAGAGGGGAGGTAAAAGTCTATTTACCAAACCACAGGGGAGGTAAAGGTAATTATCCCTTAAAAATATTGCCACAGTTGATTTTTCAATATATCGTATTATATTATTTTATAAAATAAAATAAAAATAATAATACATGCATTATAATACCAGTATACAAATGTTACAACTCTTATTTTCTTTCCATCAATATCAATGTGTACCACGACAAATTTTACTACCACGATTTAATGACTCCTAAATGAAAAAAGCTAAGAATGTAGTCAAATTCAGAACGCACATTGTAAAACATTATGTAACAAAAATCCATAGGTCCACAACCCATGCAAAAAGCTCATAAATGGGTTGTCAGCTCATGATGTGGTGGCATGCACCCATTGGAAGGAAGCAAATATTCTGGACAGAAAGATATACGATGATACATATACAACAGTGTTGCTATTCTCTTCACGTGGCCATCACATTAGCTTTGTTTGATTGATTCGTGTTAAATTGAGCACAAATCTTACTACATACTCCATGAATTTCAGAAATACATGTTAATAATTTAACATGTAGAGATTACATATATAACAAAAAAGTTAAAGTGAACAGAATAATAGATACGTTGTCAATAGTTTATCAGACATGAAATTGAACAAGGATAATGGGACATTGACTGGGCATTCTCCTAAAAAGAGGCCGATAATTGGTCTATAAAACGTCGTTCTCACTGCAACAGTCTTCCGCGTTTGCACAGGGTCTGGAGAAGGGCCAGATCGCTTCGCGATCTGATGTATGCAGTCTTACTCTATACTTTATGCAAGAGGCTATTTCCGCGGTTCGAATCCGTGACCTCAATGTCACAAGCATAGGTTTAACCAATGGAGGGTAGCTAGGTTGAGAACAAAACAAAAGTCGATGAAAAGTACCCTCTAAAGTGGAGGAGCTACTGAGCAGTAGTGTTAAAAGTTAATAATTCGAGATAATTACCCTTACCTCCCATGTGGTTTGGCTAATTCGCCAAAAATTTTCCTGTGGTTTGGCTAGATAGACTTTTACCTCCCCTTTAGTTTGAGCTAAAGTGGTTTCCGGCCAACACAAACCCCTATGGTTTGAACGGAGTTGGCCGGAAATCACTTTAACCCAAACTAGAGGGGGGGTAAAGGTCTATTTTTAAAACATAGGGAAATTTTTGACGAATTAGCCAAACCACAGGGAAGGTAAACGTAATTATCCCTTAAAATTAATGGAGAAGAGTCGATCCTCTAGATTGGTGGCTGTACTGGAGCTTAAGACTACTTTCTTAATCCCAAAAAAGATGTGTAGCTGAGTTAGTAGTAAAGGAAGTTTTCAGTGTACTAAGTTTCTGTGTTTACACAGGTTTAGAGAGGGGATGTGTCGCTTCGCGACTTGATGTAGACAAGCCTTACCCTGTACTTTATACAAGAGGCTGTTTCCGTGGCTCGACAAACACGAATGCTCAAAATAATCTACGCTCTAAACTTGAGCATCACCATCTTATTTTATCATCATTATTCATTGGTGAATGATGATTTATTGTATATATTCACCAAATGTAAATTTTTAACTAACATAAATGTGTGTGTATATATATATATGTATATATAAAAACATATATACATGCATGCACACATACTCTTTCCGTATCAAAAATATTATCGTAGTTTGACTTTAATATAATTTGAGAAAGTCAAATTATTTAAGTCACTATTCCTTATCATACACATAGCTTTTACTTGATATAAATTAAATAAATCCAGTAATGTTATTCATTGAATTAGTATTAACATATTTTTTTCGGATATGAACAATATTTTAAAATATACCAAATTAAAAACCAATATAATATTTTTGGGATACGAGAGTGTGTATATATATTCTTTTTCAGAAAAGAACTACAACAACAACATCACTCCATTGTAGTAGAGTCTCAATGGCATAGAGTTGGACGTACGTAACCATATCCATTTGTTAGAAACACACCGAAATTGTTTCTCGATGATTCATAATTAAATTTTCGTCAAGCTGTGTCGATCAACTGCTAATTCACAATATAAAAATTACATTTAACTTAATAAACTATTTTGTTTTATTCTATCATATTCTAATATTGTTGACTCTATTAGAAATATAAACATTTTTTTCAGAAAATAATTGTCGACACAAATTTATAAGGGGAATAATCGACATCTTATCTATTCTTGTTTGGGAAAGCTAAGGGTAGGCTAAAAGATAAATTAAAAAAATAAAAAGAAAAGAGTGTATGATGATATATATATATATATATATATATATATATATATATATATATGTTCTTCATAGCGAAGTTATCCTGCCCCTGTAGTTATTGTGAATTGGGTTCTGTTGATCAGTGGAGTGTTCTTTTAACTTTTTCCGCTAACGGTTCTGGGAATCTGACGTCACTCTCTGATTTTTTTCCTTCCGGTACTTCTTTCCTCTTATCTAATTTCACTCGTATCCTTGATTACCTGTGAATTTGTATATGCTGTAATGCTGGTGTCTTGAACATTTGAAGGTCTTTTTGATATCATTTATTTTTATTTTTTATCTGTTTGAAATGTTTCAATTGCGTTTTGTTCTTAAGGGTTAGTTTTAGGTTGAATACTTGGATTTATATTACTTTTCAAGCTACAAGGTTCATTCAATTTCCTAAACTTCCTTTTGATGATTCAATATTCAAGTTAATTTGATTGCTTTTATGTCTTGTTAATGAGTTCGCTGATAACACTGGGGAAATTATGTGAATTGCTTGGTACTTCGATTTCTTATATATATTTGTCTAATTTATCAATGTCTGTAATGCTTTTGATTCCGCGTCTTCTTAGATATAGTTTGCTATTCTTAGTAATTAAAGTGTCTTGATTGCTAATGTGGCTGATAAGTTGTGATCATATGTCTTCTGTTACCATATTAGTAGGAAGCTTTGCAGCATCAGATTGACTGACCTGCATAAGCCGATTAAGAAGTTTGAGTTACTTTTTCGATGAGAAAGATAATGATTATCTGATGGGTTTTTCTTCCTTTTTTGGTTTTCTTTCCTTGAAATATTGATTTCGTGTATGGAGTTTGAAACTAGCTGACTGCTTTAGAATCTCGGGATGATAACGGATCTTATGTAAGCTAGTTAAGAAATTTCAATATGGATTTTACTAAGAAAGATACTGATTGGATCATGGCATCGACTTTTAACACCTTTCCCCTGTTATTTGATCTCTTTTAAAGTATATTTTGCACTCTGGTTTGTTTTAGTTTGCGTTTTGGAATCTCAAGATCAAGCATTGACTATCTTTCTTTGATAATTTAACTTTGTCTGTTTGTTCAGTATATAGAATTTTTTGTCCTTTAAATATCAGTAACTAGGAGAAATTTTTTATTGGCAGGAGAAGGGAAGTCAGTTCTGATAAATTAGTTTGTTTGGCAATATGCCATACTTAGTGCGTGAACATCTGTTCATTGGCAACATTAGCGATGCAGCTGAGGTCCTTCAGCATGGTAGTGAAGAGATTACGCATATACTTTCGGTGCTCAGCTCCACATCCATTTCATTTTTCACAGAATGGCGGAGTGGGATTGTAATCCCTGCAAAAGAGGTGCGCAAGGTGCATGTCGGCGGTTCAGGAACAGACACTAATGAAAATGATGGTTCTAAGAGTTCAATGGCGCCAGATAAACTGCTCTACTCATTGGAGTATGCAGGGAAGGATCTGAAGTTTTTGCGGATGTCTATAGCATTGAGAGACACTGAGAGTGAGAATTTATTGGACTATTTAGATGTAACATTGGATTTCATTGACAAGAGTAGAAAAGAGGGGAGTATTTTGGTTCACTGTTTTGCTGGTGTATCAAGAAGGTAAAGTTGGGTACTCTTATTTTTTTCCCCTTTGTGGTGTTGATATATGATTCCTGAATTGATGATATGTATGTTGTGTTGATTTTGTGGGGTCTTGCTCATTTTGGCAATGAATCTTTGTATCTCTTTGATTGACAATGAATCCTTGTAGGTAATTTTGAATCTGAGGAGTAATCCATGCTCAGCAGTTAAATTTTTTTTACTCATTTTGGAAAATTATTGCTGATTGATGGTCACATTCTGCTCAATCACTTAAATTATGTCGTCTATTTGATTTCCTGTGTTGATTATATTCCGAACCTGCATGATTGTGTGCTTGGAGAATGGCAACATAACCCTGTTTAATGCATATAAACTAGTGTGCATATCGCTGTTTTGATATACATCTCACGTTTCAACATCAATATGCAAGTTCCCCACAAAAACATTTCTTTATTTGCACCCAAAAAAGTCGGAGAGAAAGAAAGAGGGGGAAAATTTTAAATACATGCAATGGATAACTTGTTTTGTTTCCATTTCTAATGGAGTTAAGGATACACTTTTATTTGATTTTGAAAAATGATGGAATAAAGCAAAATGACTCACTAAATTGGATGCACTTCTTGTGTTGTGAAGTAGCAGTCGGTCGATACAACTTGGCTCAACTTTTATTATGAGTCATTTGAAAACCATCTCTATGTCTTTCTAACTCATGGGTAAGGATGAGTTACACTTGATTCACCCTTACACTGCCATGGGTGGGAGCCTCTAAAGTAAGGGGTAATGTTGTTGTTGTAATTGTAATGGATAACTTGTTTTACGCACATCACAGAAAGAAAGGGGTTTTCTCAATAACTTATGTTTTGTTTGCAAATTTAGAATTTGTGTTTCTCTGGTGATTTATTCTCTTGAAGGTAGTATATGATTGAAATCGGTCTTCCAGGTTAGAGAATGTACTCAATTACTACTAGCTTTATGTTGTATATAAATCATTTACTTATGTTACATAAACATGTCCAGGTATTGTATGTTTAAATGTTGAGAAAAGGGCATTTATTCAATTCATATCGGTATCTCACTGCAGGTTCTTTCTTTTCTTGTTAGAGTAACAGTTCCATAAGTGATAAGTACATTGCATGTGGTCTTTTGTGTAGTTGTTGGCATCTGGATAGCAAACTATAGAATCGACTTATGGTGTTGATTTGGCTATCGATCAGAAAATCCTGTGGTTTAACTCTCTCGACTCTTTTTTTCTTGCAGTGCTGCTATCATTACGGCGTATTTGATGAAAACTGAGCAACTAGGTCTAGAAGGTCTGGCAAACTTAATAATTCCAAATGCTGCGTTTTCTCTTTTTGTTTTGTTTTGTTTCTCTTTTCCCTCTCAAATTTTGTCTTATCTATTGTACTATTTATGTAGATGCCCTTGAATCTTTAAAGCAAAGCTGTGAATTTGTTTGTCCAAATGATGGTTTCCTGGAACAGGTACTACATGACAAATTCATATAAATTTGGCTCTTTCCTCCACATTTCACGGATTTCACCTTAAATACCCCCCCCCCCCCCCCCCCTCCATTTTTTCATGATCTGTAGTTGAAATTTTTTGAAGAAATGGGTTTCAAGGTTGATCATACCAGTTCCATATACAGGCGTTTCCGCTTGAAAGTCCTAGGTAAAGGTTCCATCTTAACATTTATCCTCTCTTCTCCAGCTTTCAGATACACTTTTGCGTTGATGTCTGCTTTTCAATGCTGACTTGATGGGGTTGACTCTTTGCCTATGTGCTATGCGTTCAAATGTGCTTCATGCATTAGGTTTTGTGGTAGCAATATGGAAAAGATATAGAACTCCCACTTTAGTTTATTCCATTTGGTGTAGATATGTGTCAGTGAGCGTCTCTCTCTCTCTCCAATGTCGCACACAACCAGCATGAAGGCACGGAAACTTATCTTTGTGTGCGAGTATTTATGTACACACGCATGTGTGCATGTTTTCTTTTCTCCGTCTATAATGCTGTAAGACATCTTGTTGCATGTAACGAAGCGGTGAGACATGCCTATCCATGGTTATCGAGAAATTTCTCAAATTAGTTGCTTCATCAGTAAGCTTTTCCTATTTTCATGATGTGAGCGGGAAGGTGCACTTAAGACTGCGTCCTCATTTTCTTATTCCCATTCTATAGGTGAGTTGTACAATCGTGGAGAAAAGATTGACAGCTGTAAATTTGGAGCTGATCCTGGTTTACCAATAGAAAAAGTTGCCTCGGAGAAAGAGGTAGCATTGCCTACAGAACCTACTCGCACTCCAGCATATCGGTGTAAGAAATGCCGTAGAGTAGTTGCATTGAAAGATAACGTCCTGGAACATCGTCCAGGAGAAGGCGAAACATCCTTTGACTGGAACAAAAGGAGAAGCATCAGCTCCTTTTACAGATCTGAGGACATTGAATGCTCATCTCTCTTTGTCGAGCCTCTCCGTTGGATGAAAACAGGTTTCAAGTTCTTGATCCCTTGCTTCAATTTACTATTCATACACATCGGGAAACAACCTCTATGTGTTTCTAACGCATGGGTATGGTTGCGTACATCCGACCCCACCATATCCCGCCATAGGCGTGAGCCTCTAAGGCAATGGGATACTGTTGTTATTGTTGTAATTGTTAATTTGGTCAATCATTAAATCGAGGATGTTCTTATATTTGAATGGACCAATTTTTCTTATCCAGTTGAAGAAGGTGCAGTTGAGGGAAAGCTGCAGTGTGCTCACTGTGATGCGCGCTTGGGATACTTCAATTGGTCAGGCATACAATGCAGTTGTGGGAGCTGGATTACACCAGCTTTTCAGCTCCATAAAAGCCGAGTGGACATCAGCTCTGTCTAGTTAGTCCTCAGGGAGGAAGAAACGTGCATTTGTCTGAGTTGCAGAAACCCATGTGGGTGATGTCTTCTGAAGGAATTTCCTACATGCTAACCAGGATGTTCAATGTGATCAATCTGATAAAAACATAGCAGCCTTTTAGATGTCGACTGTCCTGACGTGTTGACTCAGGGAGTTGTTGTTGCTTCTATATATTTGCAATCCTTTGACTTGCTAAAGTTGGAAATGATATATACTCTGTAAGTTCAGTTTGATTTCCCAAAAAACTGCTTAGCGGTTATCCGTTTAATTTCCATAAACTGCTACGGAAAATCAGACAGGCGGAAATGTCTTATTGCCTGTAAAGCGTCTGAGTTATTATACTGGACAGTGTCAGTCAAAATTGTTACACCATATAAAAAGGATAAAGGATAAAGGATGCACTACACTCCCGCGTTTGTGTAGGGCTCGGATAGGGGCGGGAGTGTTTCGCGATCTGATTTACGTCGCTTTACCTTACACTTTTGTGCAAGAGACTGTTTCCGCGACTCGAATCCGTAACCTTTAGGTCACAAAACAGCAACCTTACCAGTTGTTTTAAGGTCCGCCTTCTATAAAAACGCTTCCGATACACTAGGCTATGCTTAGCATTAAGACTTTGTATAGCCAAGCAGTTGCGAAACTGAAGACTCGAGTTTCATTGTAGTTATTAAGTTTCCATACTATGATTAGTTTGTTTGAATGATCTTATTACAAATGGTGGTGGTTCTTGAATTCTGATGCTAGTTTTCATATTTGGCAAAACTTTTAAGATAAGCATTCACTTCACTTCTCGTGTAGCAAGGCCCTGTGCCTTTTTTTTTTTTCTTTTTTCTTTTTCAAAACTTGACCTCTACCAGCCTGTCCCACGGCGCAAAATGGATAAAAATGAGGTGCCTAAGGCCCGCTATGCCAGAGTTTGGACTGTTCAGATAGTCAGACAAGAAGCCAATTGTAAGCAGTGGAGCTCTTATACCATGCGCGAGAGTCGAAAATCTTGATTGGATTAAAAATCGAACTATCACCACTTTCTCGAGTCTCCGCCGTCGAAACCATTGGACCATGTACTCAGGACAATTTTTTCAAACTATGTATTCCACTCTCAAAGTGGAGACTTAACAATATGGCCCGAAAAAAAAAATTAAGGTAGAGAATATCTACCATTTGCAGAGAAATAATTGGACTGTTAATAGGTATCCTTAACTAATGTCTACGTACAAAAGGAGGATAATCTTATGCCATAATAGGTAGTCCTTAGTTTGTGTCTGGACATTATCTATGGAGAATCTATTTTTTTTTTTAAATTATTACATTTTTTTCTTAACAATACTCGTATGTTCTTTTAATATTGAAGAGCATGAGTAGTTAGACATGCCATAAAAAAACCGAGTTTACAGAAAACTAATGTTATTATTCGCCTATATCCCTCAGTATCGTAAAGTTTTCCAATTATGTACTTTCAACCCCTCAAATGCAAAAGTAAACTGGTAAACTTTTATAAACAAAATTTCTTTTGTCGAGATTGAAGAATTTCATGAATTCATTCAAGTTAAGTTCAAGATCTACATGGTTGCTTCTTTTTATAGGAAGAATGTTATTCCTAACAGCTTTATTTTACTACTTGCACAGTGAATACTATTCATCTACAGTGTTTTCTGTCTAAGGTAACGGCTAGTTACCTACGCTGCTCTGCTTTATGTATAGTTTAAGAATTCTATATTGCAATATTTATTCAGTATGACAGTTCGGTCTTAATACTGTGTATTTCTAGGTGAATCACTCATTTCATGGAAAGCTAAGAAACAAATCATGGTTTCTAGATCATCTTCGGAGTCAAAATATAGAGCAGTGGCGTCTGTAACTTGTGAGGTACAGTGGATTTTATATCTGTTGCAGGATCTCATGATCAAACAGGATGGACCAGTGGAATTGTTCTGTGACAATAAAAGCGCGATTTACATTGTAGAAAATCCGGTGTTCCATGAACGCACTAAACATATTGAAATCGAGTGTCACCTAGTTAGGCAAAAGTATCAAGATGGAGTAGTGAAATCAATGCCTATTAGGACGGAATGCCAACTTGCTAACATGTTTTCAAAAGGACTAGATGTCAAAAGACTGCAATACCTGACCAGTGCCTTAGGTACTTGCAATATCTATGCACCGTCAGGATTGTCACCATCATTGTGGGTCATCGTAAACAACCTCTGTGTGTTTAACATATAAGTATCGTTGCGTACATCTGACTCCACTATACCTCATCATAAGCGAGAGCCTCTAAAGAAATAGATAATGTTGTTGTTGTTACAGTCGGCAAGCATCTTCAAATTATTGTGGTAAAGTTGGCCCAGAAAGCGTGATGGAGTTCAAGGTTTAGTTGAGAGAAGAATTGAGCATTTTTCTAATTGAGCTACCGAGTCAGATGCCCTGAAAGTAATGGACCTTCATTTCACGAGTCGCGTCCACCACAGCAGGCGACAAATGCTTTTCCAAAAAGCTGTACAAGAGAGGACTGAATTCCAAATGCAAGTCATCGTAGCTCGACGTCGAATGATCCGAATCAGGGTGCAAGCGGAGCCGGTGAGCATTTACTAGCGCGAAGAAACCAAAGAGACCACAACAACATTGTTACTGTGTCCTCTTCGCCTTCCCTGCCTGCAAATGCTCATCGGCTCCGTTTGCACCCAGATTCCGATCATTCGCCGTCCAGCTACGACAACTTACACTTGGAATTCAGAATGATCCGAATCAGGGTGCAAGCGGAGTAGGTGAGCATTTTCTAGTGGGAAGAAACCGAAGAGAACACAACAACACTATTAAATACCATTAAATAGTTTGTTGTGGTCTCTTCGTCTTTGCCGCTTGCAAATGCCTACCGGCTCCGTTTGCATCCAGATTCCGATCACTAGCCGTCCAGCTACGACAACTTACACTTGGAATTCAGTCCTCTCTTGTACAGCTCTCTGGAAATGTACTAGGCGTCCTGCTGTGGTGAACGCAACTCACAAAATGAAAGTTCATTACATTCAGGACATCTTTTTCTGTAGCTCTATGCCTCTATCAAAAAAACGCGCAATTCTTTCCAACCAAACCTCCAACTCCATCAACCTTTCTTGGTCAAATTTAGACCAAAAATTTGAAGCTGGTTTTAAGGTTGACTACTCACCATTGAAGTAGGGGAGAGGTATAAGTAAAAGATGAAAAGGGATGTGTTTTTCTTGCTTCAAACCAGACCAGGTATTTATAGGAGGGATGTGGTCTCTGCACCTTGGTTACAAATGTTCATCCTTATCTGCAACTTTGGAAGTAAATAAACATCGTGCTTTTCATGATAAATCCATGTATCTATAGCACTGGAACATGTATCTTGACATTGACTTTTGATGAATTTAAAGCATGTATGTTCACTTGAGGAGTTTTTATATTCCAATAGAGTTAAAGACACACTCTTCTTTGACTTTGGAATATGATGGAATAAAGCAAAATGACTCATTAAATTGGTTGCACTTCTCATGTTGTGAAGTAGCAGTTGATCGACACAGGTTGCTGTATCATTATGGGTCATCGGGAAACAACCTCTGTGTTTCTAACACATAGGTATGGTTGTTGTTGGTGGTGGTTCACTTGGGGACCTTGTATTTTCCTTTTTGGTTGTAGATTTTCTATTCTATGGCTGATTAAGGATTCCTTGGGACCAAATACTTTACCATATTAATTTTGCTTTTGTCCCTCAAAGATATATCCACACGAGGTGATCTGATAGGATAAAAGAACAAATATCTTCAATGATTGTTGTAAGGTTGTGATACATAAATAGTACACGATATGTACCAGAAATTTTTTCAAACAGGGAGGCAAAGTATCATCACAGAAAACAATCTCATATATAACAATAATAAAATATTAAATGTCACATGTTCGAATGCAAAAACAGCCTCTTACATAACAAAGTGTAGGGTAAGGATGCGTACATTAGATCGCGAAGTGATTCGGTCATTTTTTGGACCTTGTGCAAACACAGAAGTCTAATGCACCAGGAACGTCCTTTTTAAATTTCAAATAATATATCCTATATATATAAACGGACAAGATTTTTATTTTCATTAATAAAAAGTGGCCTTTCGTGCATCTTTGTGCTCCTTTTTTCCTGTTTGTTTGAATTTATTTTCTCCTTTTCGTTTCTTCTTGTTCGGTTCTAGTTTTTCCCAAGGTAACCTAGAATTGACACTTCAATCCTCTTTGATTCTTATCATAACAGGGAAATCCAGTTGAAATTATCAATGCATTTTCCATATTTCTATTTTTATTTTACAAAAAGAAAAACTATTGCTAAAAATAGGTCGAGTGAAGAAAATTATGCACTCAAAAATCACTTTGAATCGTTAGTTGTTACTCCAGTTAGAACATTGCTCCAGAAAGACGCATGTTCAAACCAAAACACACGCAGCGCGGATGCAATACTGATGTCTAGGTAATTAATAGTGAAGGCATTGTATCCGGCCCAATTAAATTAGAGGATTACTGGTTCAGTTTGCTCAGTCTAATATAAAACTTGTTTACTTTGAGAATTTTACTTAAAATAATGATGTGAATCTTCACGTAAGTTCGGATCTTTTCTTTCAAAACTCACTTTTAAGGGTTGGCACAAAGAGGTAATCTCCCTCCTTTCTTTCTTCAACACAGCGGCGGTTGAGCAACACCTCCACAATGAGATTAACGTCCGTCCTTCAAGATATTTCTCTCTTTGGACTTGTCAAGTACCACCTTAAAATTAGCTCAAACTTTAAGGACCATAACTTTGATTTAATGAAAACCAATAAACAACTCAAAGACACAAGCCATAAGAGTGGAAAACTTAATTTGTATTGATGTTTGATTGATTACCAAAATCGGCCCTAAGGCCCTTTTATAGGCAAACAAACCTAAGAACTAAATGAAAAAATATCATAACTTACAACACCAACTAAATGAAAAAAATCCTAAAGTATGACTCCAACTATATGGGAAACTCCAAGTTACAACTTCACGTGTTAGGTAATTTACAAAAATATGAAATAATCATATCCTAATTTTCTAATGCTTTAAGGTGGCCACCCATAATGTCCTTGAAAGCTTAAAATTTGCCAAAAACTTGAGTTCCTAGATGTAGAGATGATTCTGTAAAATGTAGGAACCTTGAGAGTCTTTTGACCTCCTTTTGAGTCTTAATTCTTGATTGCATTGTAGAGACTTGCACATTCGGAACTGGCCTTTGACATCTTCATCAATATTGTAGAACTCTTCGAGACCTTGAATTTAAGCCCGATATTGACACCATTCCGATTTGAAACGAACGAGTAATGATTGGTTGAAGTTTGCTCCAACTAGCATCAACTTCTTTGCCTACACTTCATCAAGTACACGCATTCTCCCATTAAGCTCCCTACAAAGATAAAGACACAACCAAGAATCATTCTCATCAAGGATAATAAAGTGTATGTCATGCAAGTGAAATACCTAACAATGATTGAAATGACAAAAATGTCTCTAAACTAGAAAACACACAAACGATTACGAAAAACCACAAAAAACACCAGTGTTCATGCAATGACTATCATACCCTTTCCATCAACTCTTACATCTTGCTTAAGACATGTAAAACATGAAATAATCATGCATGAATCTAAAACATAAGTTCGATAAGGATAGTCCCTTTCGGTGACTCATCAATCCGGGTTCATCATTTCCTTTGTTGGGCTCATCAAATAATATTTTGCTCAAAATATGTTTTAGGTCTCTCTTGTCCGGTTATAAGCCATTGAATGTGCATGTGAGGCACCTCACATCGGGATAGGATCCCCTCACCGTAAGGGAACGCGGTGACGCGTGACCGCACGACATGTGGCAGCAAGAGAGGGTGGTGAGGCTAGATGCAGGTGACCCTCATCTAGCCTCACCACCCCATTTGCTGCCACGTGTCGCGTGGTCACAAAGGAGTGAAGAAAGTAGGGGTGAGGAGATCTCAACCCCCTCACATCATAATGCCTCACCTGTTCGCACGTATTAAATCTCAAGTTAATATAGGGATCCTAATCAATTCAATAATCACCTGCTTTTCTATTCAATGTGATCCTTTTTTTTTTAAAGATTCAATATGATCCTTTGAGTGTGTCGTGTCATCTTCATATTATAATATTATTGTAATTTAAAATTAAGATTTTTGCTAATTGCGCTGATCAAGAGATGAGGATGCTGAGGTGGATGTATGGACATATAAGGTTAGACTGGATAAAAAATGAGGTGTTTCGAGAAAGATTAATGGTGGTTAGTATAGCAGATAAGAGAAGGAAGGAGAGACTAAGATGGTTTGGGCATGTCAAGAAGAGACAAACAACAGCGTCTGTCAGAGCAGTTGAAAGCCTCATTATAGAGGGAAAGAGAAGTAAACGCAGATCCAAACTGACTTGAGATGTGCGAATTAGGCATGACCTACTAGATTTGCACATTTCTGAGTACATGGTCCAAGATAGGAGTTCATGGAGGCAGAGTATTAAGGTTAACAAGATTTAGACAGGATATATGGGCACCTTAGAGTATATTTAGGGGCTTAGATATCATCTACACTTTATGTTGAATTCGAACTTTTTTGTTTTTGTATTTGTCTTTGTCTTACATTATATGTGTATATACACATTTATGGCTATTCTAATAATGAAAACCACATATTTGTGTTTAATGCATTCTCTCACTAACACACTAGCACGTCATATCACTATTATTGCGTCATTTGTGTAGGTACATATAGAGCCGGGAGTCTCAGTGGAAGCAAACTCTTTGTCCTTTAGAATAGAGGTATTGTTTGTCTGTCGCTCACCCTTTCCAGATTCTAATAATAGTTTTTGATGCCGTTGAAACATCCTATATGATTGATTGATTGTTCTCTGGTGACCAATTTACGTTTTCTTCTGTTCAATTAACGAAAATTCTTAATTATGTCATGTCCACTTTGTGGCATAATAGTTAAGGTGGGCAAACATACAAAATATAAGGGCCAAAAGAGAAATGCATCCAAAAGAAGGGACTGTTTTGGAAAAATTAATTAGGGACTTTAATATTAATATTTTGTTTTTCATTTTCTTTTCTCTTTTTTTTTTTGGAGGAAAAAGAAAGAAAAACTTCTAGGGTTTATGTCAGGGGTTTGAGCCAACGTAAAAAGCTCTTCTTCAGCTCTATCACTCTTTCAGTGTTTAGTCATCAAAATATCCTGAAATCAGCAGAAAGGAACTGCCATGTTTTCACTTCGACGGGTGTTCAATCCCTTAAAGTAATCTTCTTTACTGCTGTTCTATTTGCTCTTGTGTTCATAATCTTCATTTTCTCTATTTTTTGGTTTTCTGTTGCATTTCCTTCACGATTATGTTCTTTTTTCCTGCAAAATTGGGGTTTTGCTTTTTTTCTTTTTTCCTTTTAGCATTTTGTGTGTTATCATTGAGATTTTGGTTGCAAGTACTAGTTGCGCGTCTGATTTAGGGAGACATTTTTGTTTTCTGGCTCATTTAGCTGACTGATTCCTTGATGCATGATTTTTAATCTGTTTCGCTGATGATATGTCCAAATCAGTTTTCTTTAAGAGGAAGGCTTGGGTGGGAAAAAGTGGGGGAAATAATTATTATTGTAAAAGAGGTGGGGTTATGAGCATGTCAGTTCTCTTTTCATTTTAAATTATTAGAGCTTCCATGAATTGCAGTTTATACTGGATATGAGGTTGTGCGAGTAACTTCAGGGTATATTATGCTTGTTAAGTGTACAAGAAGTGTATACGTGATAATGTGTGATGAGGAGTCAGCAAGATGTATTGGATTAGAAGTGGAAGTGAGGAAAGAAGTAACGGGCTTTATGTCAAGTGCTCCTTTGTGTTTTTTTCAGTGTGTGTATATCTTGGATGCTTCGACAATATATTGGTATAGGGCCAAATTGTAGTATTTCAAAAAGACTAATGTTTGACTCTGTTTTCTACAGTTTTCTTGGGAATCATGTATTTGTTATTTTGCCTTTTAATGTGGATGATAGTGCTGCTGAAAGTATAGAACTGTATTCCTTGTGTTTTCATCCATGTCCCTTGTTTTTGAAGATCTTTGTCATAAACTTATGATTTTTATTTATGCTACTTGTACAGGAAACAAGGATCTTTGGTGCTGAGTTCCAAATTATTGTGCATGGAGGCAGAACTACATACACGTCCTTTTGAGAACTGGTCTGCTGGATTTACCGGGCATGGAGAATCACAACCTGATAGATCTGTGTTCGTAGGCAGATCCTTGAACACCTCTTTTGGCTCCCAAAAGTTACTTCTGAGAACTCGAAGTTTCTCGTCACAAGTTGGCACCAAGGGCAGTGGAGAAGAAGATGAAGACTTGGAGGATGGATTTTCAGAGCTTGAAAATTCCATTGTTTCAGATAAGATTCCTGGAAATAGTTCTGTCGAAGACAGTGAAGAAGAATTAGTTTCAGGACCTGAGCTTTCTGAACAGGATAACAATGAGGTGGACGAGACTCCGCATATGCCAGATATATCAGATGCCGAGGTTGATGTAGCCAGGAAGTCAGTGGGAAAAGGACCGTCAGGTTTATTAAAGTCTATTTTGAGTGCTCCAACTTCATCTGTGGCTGAAGTTGTGGAAAAGTGGGTTGAAGAAGGAAATGAGTTCAACCGCTCAGAATACTCATGGGCGATCCTTGGCCTTCGGAGACGACATCTGTATGTGAAGGCTCTGCAGGTAGTTTTCTACCTGATATTTATGTTATTTTTTCCTTCCATTTGGCCCCAGTGTTTGCTTAGTGCAGTTAGTACTGTGCCTTTGTCGTCCTAGGCTGCTTTTGGTTCCTATTTCTCTTCCTAGCTCATTCTCTTCTAAAACGATTTCTTTTTGTGGTAAGCATAAATAAACTTGTACACTATCCCTGTTTTGGCCCTGGGAGATATATGTTGTATACTCTGACTGGTGTTTTCGTGTTGGAAATTGCTAAGTCGCTACTGAAAACTCCCAATCACTTAGGATAAGATAACTGTGGCAAGGCTTTGAAGAAACAAGTGTACATTCATCTTTAGAGGTTTGTCAGCTAACGACAAAAGTTTGGGTTGGTGTGGGTATAGCAGGACTTGAACCCGCGACCATTAGGCTAAAAGCCCATTGCTGTACAAGCGACCTACCAAAAAAGATATAGTAATAAACACTTAAATAATACAATTCAAGTGTAACGTCTTCTTTATCGTTTCGTGTAAGGCCTTACGAAAGATGTTCACTAGAGTTGTCCAAGGGCGTCAGTAATCGACCTATGGGAAAGGAATGAAGCAAATGAATGAGAAGATAGGTCGCCAAACTACGACAAAAGTCGACGAAAGTCGACGAAAGTCGAGGCTGAATATGAAGGCAATTGGGATATAAGAACTGGAAGAGAGAGAGAGCAAGGAGAAGGATTGAGTGAGATGCCGTTTGGACCCCATATCAACAATCTCTCGTCGATTGTGAATTTGTTCCCGAAGTTCCTGTTATTGCAGATTGAAATCAATACTAGCTAAACATTTATATTCAATTGGATATGTAAGGTAATTGTGTGCATTATCATCCATATTTTATTCTAGTGTTGCTCATGATTGAAGCAAAGGATCACTAACAGTAAATGACATTTGCCCTGTATAAGACGTCATCATAGTGCCATAATGTCGGTGTCTAGCTTACAGCATGAATCTGGTTCCGCGTCTTAGGTTTTGCACAAAAAAGTTCAAAGAGACGTGATAATTTATCTGGTTAATTATTGCAAGCTGATAAGAAAAATAAAGCTGATGTTAAGTATGTCAGATGTTCTAGTATCTCTCTGGGACTAAAAATTACCAAAGCCGAAATAGTCCTAGCTAGATTTTGGTTTCAGGCTTAGCAAGAATATTTTATTTAGTGCTTGCTGTAACCACTGCCGTGATGATATTATTGATCGCCTTTGCTTTGAGATTGTATTGACAACAATCAGGTGTATGCTGTGAGCACCCGTCTTTTTATGATATTTATTTGGTGTGGGATGATTGCTTATTTATCTTAATTACTCTGTTTCCTTTACTCGGAAAGTATGGTTAATTATTGAACAAGTAGATATATGAATACTTCTTTGTTATTGATTGAGCAGAAAGTGTTGTGGCTAGTGCACTCCTAGGTTCAGGTAGGTGCTCTTTCATGTTTACTAGGCAATGATTTCAGGTATAGCAGTCATGCTTGTTATTCGTGGCCCCAATGTGTACTATTTCCTGCACAGGGTAGTGTATAGCCTTTGGATTCAGGTTCCTTACTCCTGTGTTGGGATAAGTTGCACTTTTTTAATGGCAGTAAAGGGTAACATCCCCCACTCTTGACAAACTGCCTATTTTGTTTTCTGCCCTTCTTAATTTTCATCCTTGGGTTTGTAAGCCTGCAAACTGGAGTTCCTTTTTTTTTTTATGGTACTTGTCGGAAATGGCTTCTCTTGATATGCATGGATTACTTTTTGTTTTGAGTTTAACTTTGGTCACATTTTTCCTTCCCCTCTTCATTTGTGTATATTTCAGTTGCTTTTCCTCCCCTTTTTTTAACTAGTATATTTCAGTTGCAATATCTACCTTACTACTTAGCCCTAGTTTCTGTCATATGCAAATGATGTATGCACACTGATTTTTTACCCGTCATGTTTTGTTCCAATTCGATAGCTTTCAGAATGGTTTGAGACAAATAAGGATGAATTTGGGAATAGAGATTATGCCCCGCGTGTTGATTTGATTGCAAAAGTGCGTGGACTTCAAAATGCAGAAAATTACATCAATAAAATCCCGGAGTCTTGCAGAGGTGAAGTTGTTTACCGAACACTGTTGGCTAATTGCGTCTCCTTGGGCCAGCTCAAGAAATCTGAAGAGGTTTTCAACAAGATGAAAGATTTAGGATTTCCAATCACATGCTTTGCTTGCAACCAGTTGCTCTTCCTGTATAAGAGGTGTGACAAGAAGAAAATTGCTGATGTCCTCCTACTGATGGAGCATGAAAATGTAAAGCCATCACCTCTCACTTATAGAATCTTGATAGATGTCAAAGGCCAAGCTAATGACATACCTGGGATGGAGAAAGTTATTGAGACAATGAAGAATGAGGGTATAGAGCCTGACATCAGCACAAAAGCCACAATGGCTAGACACTATATTGCTGTTGGGCTCGAGGAAAAGGCAGAGGGTATATTGAAAGAGATGGAAGGTGCTGATATAAAGGAAAAGCGTTGGGCTTGCCAATCTTTACTTCCCCTTTATGCTGCTCTGGGAAAGGCTGATGAGGTGGGTAGAATTTGGAGTGTAATTGAATCTAATCCACGGCAAGCAGAATGTGTAGCTGCAATTAATGCTTGGGGTAAGCTTAATAAAATTGAAGAAGCAGAAGCAGTCTTTGATACAATGTCCAAGAAATTTAAAAATCTCTCTTCGAGAATCTACTCTGTCATGCTGAGAGTCTATTCAAATCACAAGTTGTTGAGTAAAGGAAAAGATCTTGTGAAGAGAATGGCTGATAGCGGATGCCAAATTGGACCCCTTACTTGGGATGCTCTTGTGAAATTGTATATTGAAACAGGAGAAGTTGAAAAAGCTGATTCTGTATTACAGAAGGCTGCAGAAAACACTCGCTCAAAGCCATTGTTTTCTTCTTATTTGGTCATTATGGATCAATATGCTAAGAGAGGTGACATTCATAATACAGAGAAAATATTTCACAGGATGAGACAGGCAGGGTATGTATCGCGTGCCCGACCTTTCCAGACACTTGTTCAGGCTTACATCAATGGCAAGGCACCTGCTTATGGAATCAATGAAAGAATGAGGGCTGATGATGTATTCCCTAATAAGTCACTCGCTGCCCAGTTGGCTCGAGTAAATCCATTTAGAAAGAGTCCAGTGTCTGAATTGCTTGATTGAGAGTGCTTTCTGTATTGGGGAACTTGTAAGTTGCACACAAGCTGACGTTCATGTCTTTCCTTGTTTGCCTTACTTTATGAAACTTGGGAGTTGATAGTTAGTAACTTAGTATGGTATTGAAACTTTAGAAACAGTGCTTTCTCCTGTTTGTTAAAAGTGCCTTCTTTTCAGGGTCCTCTCTCAAGTCTCTGGTGATCTTCCATTTGCTAAATCTGCTTTTCAAATTGTTTTCTTATATCCTCGTTTGTATTTCCATGTCTTACAAGTTAGTTGACTCGAGGCTAGGGGTGTTAAACGAACCAAACAGTGTGTGAGCTGTTCGAGTTCGATCCGTATTTGATTCGAATTTGTTCGTTAATTTTACTTAAACAAGCTGAATTCGAACATCTAATTAGGTTTGTTTACTAAAACGAGCTAAACTGTTTGTGAACTGTTTAAACAGTTATATTGTTGTCGAGCTGAACTTAAACAAAATTTGAAGTTTGTTACCGTAAACCAATTGAGCTAAATAGTTTGACTAAATTAATCCAAATTCAAAAACCTGATATTCGACTCGGTTTGTTTCGTTAACACGGGTCAATTTCAGAGGAACCAGAAGCAGTTGCATAAATTGTCAGCTGCCTACAAGAGCATATGAAAGTATAAGGCTGCTGTATTTGCGACTATGGTAAACGATTCGCGGTGTAGAGATACGGGCTGTGCCAAGTTTTTGGGACTATCTAATAAATACTGCGGCTGGTGGCAACCTTTTTCTTTTTATATAAATTGTGTCAACTCGATGCTTTGACTTCAATCCTCCTTTTAGATGGGGCCTATGCCATTTGGTCTGGTGGGGTGATGAAGTCACAGTACCTTGTATAAAATATAGGATAAAGCTTCGTATTCGCGATTCGGCTTCTTTCCAGATCTTACATTAACGCAAGAGACTAGACTAGTGCACTGAAAACACTCTTTTTAATCTCTTGTCCATTTAAGTGTGGATTTTGCGTTTTGTCTTCTCTGCAGTAAGTGCAACGTGCGAAATTTTTATGTCCTCTTCTGTGGGATGTGTTTGATTCATTTCTTTTTCTTTTTTTCTTTCCCTCTCTTCCGTATCGATAGGGCCAGGAAAATGTAGCTCTTATTCCGTTCCTCTTTGTTTTACAAAGAGCTTGGATTGTTTCTTATTCAGTAGACTATACATGTTACAAACAAAAACACAGAGAATAGACTAGTGAGAAATAAAAAACAAAGTTTTCATGTATGTAGATTATGATTCAAATAGAACATTCACATTATGTCTTAAAACTCATTCATTATTTGAGCACTAAAAACTGTTAAACGTACAACAAATGCTAACACAGGTCGGACCCGATTTCCATTAGTCTGTGATAATTATCCGACCTGAATATCACTTGATACAAACCAGAAGGTCCTGGCCTTGACCCCCCTGAGCCTCAGTCTTCACTATCGGAACTGCCAATATCACTGCTTTCATCACTGCTGTCATCGTCGAAATCAAGCTGCACATGTCGCACTTGTATGGGTTCGGGGGGCTTTGATAGCAGTGTTGGATGAACAGGACGTGGCAGCTGGTCTTCGACCCTGGGAGGCATCGCAAGCGAATCCAGTGCAGGAAGCGGAACAGGATCACCAGGTTTCCAGCCAGGAGGAGGAAGCGGTATGTCAGTAGGTAACTCCACAGGCATCCCAGGTTTCCATCCAGATGGTACAACAATATTTGGTAGGAGACCTGGAATTCCAGCAAGATTGCCAAGTGGGTTAGTTTCTTTAGGCTGTGAAGCAGGAGCTTCAATTAGCGGTTCCACCATTCTCTCCTTTGCCACATCTGTTTTGGGTAAACCGACATCAAGATCAGCAAAGTTGTACAATTGAGACGCACGCATTTGCTCCTCCTGAGGAGCAGGAGGAAGAGCACCGCGTAGAGGAGCCAACCCAGCGCCAAACTCCGGTGGTGCAAAAGTTGTGTAGCTAATTTTGTGGGCATAAGATAATATATCTGAAAGCTTCAGATGAGTGGCAATAGTGGTGGTTGAAGAATCAGAGCCGTCTTCCACTTTAGAGCGTTTTTGGCGCCGACAGTAGGAGTAATCATCTACAAGCATGTCGAGAGCACGCTCAGCTTCTTTGAGCTTATTTGCAAAAGCAAGCAATGAAGCATCTTTTGCCTGGATTTCACGTGAGAGTTTCTGCTTAGCATTCTGAAGATCAAGGATTTCTTGAAGTTCAGCAACAGCTTCAAATAGTTGAGTTTGAAGAGTTGCAAAGAGGGAGATAATCTCTTTAGGAGACGAAGGAGAAGAAGAGTCTGCTACATTAGATGTCATAGACTGGGTCTGGGGGGACAAGAAGGAAGGAAGAGATCCTCTTAAAGCACTAATCCAGTTAGACCTATTAGGTGATACTTCAAAGAGTCTGGAGGCAAGAAAAGCCATTTGGAGGAGAATCGACTGAGCTCTAGGCAAAGGGGGTAACAGAGGGAGGAGTTTCGAAGATGTGCTGCTTATACTCGATAAATTCGACTGCTTGGGATAATTAGGTTGCTGGGCTTGCGAAGATAACTTAGGAGGAGTAGAGTTCTGAAGAGAAGGTGAATTCGGGTTAGGCAAGCCTAGCCGAGCTGGAGATTGCACAACTTGATGTGGAACGTTCTGCATCATCTTGAACCAACTTCACACCTTATGAAAACCTAAATTGAATCGTCAACAGGAATAAATGAATCAAACATGGAAATATGAACACCATAAAAATGTAGAAAGCCTCATTATACTCTAGAAGAAACATGGCCAGGAGAAGTAACAAAAGCTTCACATTGTTTCTACAGGAAGATACAATTAAAATATAACTAAAGATTACAGATCAATACAGAATCGAACAAAGTTCAAGTACTCATAGTTTTCAACATAAACTGCCAAATACAATTCCAACTACGCTACATGTATATGATAGTTGATCTTTTCTCGTTTTGGTACATGCATGATATTGTTCAGAAATGCAGATGAAGGCAGTAATCGAAAAAAGAAAAGAAAAAAAACGATCAAAAGCGTTTAACCAGAAAGTTAAATTAGGCTAGAAAATTGATTAAGAAACAAACCCTAGAAAAATCAATCTCAAATAACTTCCTTCCGTGAAGGCTTAAAAATTGTGCAGGGTTATAAGAGTTGTAATACCTAACAGGATGACGGCGGTGGCTAATGACTGTGGACTCGTTCTGCTACATCGCTTCCTTCCTTTGTTGTTCGCTGGACTCCACCGCAAACGGGCTATGTCAAGGTGAATGTGGATAGGTCTCACTGCAAGGAAGGAGATGAATATACAGAGGATGACCGTAGGAAGGGGATGGCGCAGGTGGCAGAAAGAGGGGAAGGGGAGATGATCAGGAGAGCCCCTTAAACCCTAGATGGCGAGTGTGATTTGCGAGGAAATAGAATGCGCGAATATTGGAGGAGATTAGGTTAATGGGATTAATGGTGTTTGCATAAGAGAAATTTCAAAAAAAAAAAAAAAAAATTATCGTAGTTTAAAAAAACTCGAAACACTATATGTTTGAAAAAAATTCTTAAAACAACTACGATACGTTTGTCAGTGTTGTTTAAAGATATCAATGCTGGTTGCATCTAAAAATCATCTTTTGACATCATTGACAGTTGCATACAAGGGGTAAGTAGTTTTCAGGTGTATAAAGTCTGATTTGAAAACGAGAAACTATCAAGACCTAGGATGACACTGTCAGACGTGTCCAAGGCTTACACGGCATTGTCAAGTGCATCCTGAGCCTTATATGGCACTGGCAAAGCTGTCCTAACCCTATCACTAACTTAAACTCTTAACTTATATCTAACTCTAACTTAAAATCATAACCTAACTCGAACCTAATCTAACTCTAACCATAACATAACCTTAACTCTAACATATCTCTAATCCTAAGTCTAACTTAACTTTAATCCTAACCCGAATCTAACCTAACCGTAAACCATAATCATAACCTATCACTAACCTTATCTCTAACTTCAACTAAAACCCTGACCCAAACCCAAATCTAACCATCACCTGAACTTAACCTAACTCTAGAATCTAGCCGTAACCTATCTCTAACCATAACTCAAAACCCTAACCCTAATCTTAAGCCCAAACTCTAACATAAAACCCTAACCTAATCTTAACCCTGCTCCAGACATATACTGAAGAATTTGGCTATACCTTGATTTAAGATGTTTATGATAATATTGGAGAATTTGGATATATTTTGGTTGCCGCTCGACTTGTTAAATCTATCAAATTTTGAATTGCTGACGTTTGCCATCCAGAAACTAGGATGTCTTTGGCACTTCCATCCATGCTCAGGACGCACTTGGCAGTGTCGTCCGAACCTTGGATGCACCAAACAATATTGTCCTCGGTCTAAGTGGTTTTGCGTCCCCAAAACAACATTTGTGCGACCGAAAACCACTTACTCCTTTAGACACAATTGCCAATGCCGTCCAAGAGTGATTCTTGGATGCAACTCGTAGTGCCGTCCAGGATCCCTTTAGACGACACTTACAATTGTGTCCTAGTTGTTTCAGAAATTTTCCCCAAACATAGCATATTTTGGATTATTCTTTTTAAAACTATGATTTTTTTTAAAAAAAAATTTCTCGCTTGCATAACGAGAGGGCAGTAGAAGAGCAAAGAGAACTTAAGATGTGATAAAAATCAAACGTTAAAGATGAGTGAGTTGGATGCAAAAGGTCATACCCTGACCCTAAGGGTCTTCGCCGCCTCAGCCTTAAGGAGTTTCATGGAGGATGTAAATCAAGTCACTTAGCAGCCAGAGGTTAAGGACTTAGAACCTACAAGGTGTTTTGAGCTCAAACTCACCTCGGTATAAGAAGATGTAGCAGTGCACAAACACTCATATTACATCCTTTTAGCTGCCTCATCGGACCGGGATGTGGAAGCCTGGGAAAACAAACTTTTGCTATAAAATCGTGTCCTCTGCTCAATTTCACCATACCTAGGCAATTCACCCCAAAAAAAAAAAACACACACACACACAAAAATGAAGCGTTAAGACGTAGTTATCACTGTAACCACCTTTTCCTTCTCTTCCCAAAAGGACATTTCCTCCGTAAAACCCAATTATTGCAATCTTCACCTTACATTTCGTTTATATCGTGCCACAGCGAAATGTACATACCAAAGGTTTTCATTTGGGCAGTTTTCACGGTCAATGTAAAGTAGTAACCAACAGATGGAAGACATTTGCAGAGGACAAAAGCAAAAGAGAGGGAGTAACTATTTCCATGCCTTTTCTTTCATTTCTTTTCCTTTTTCACCGAGAATTGATCTAGTCACCAGACAAACTCAAATGTTAAGTAGACCTGGATCACACATGATTCACACCGACAATACATAAACCAATGGTGGCTAGTCATACTCGACAAGGTACCATCCACACATGAATGTCAAAACACAAAGAACAGCTAAAACCGACACGACACGTGGACATTGGACCAAAACTCCTGAGCTGCCAGTTCTCTTGATACAACTTCACAACGATACAAATGCTCATCCATTAATCTGACTAACAGTTTCATTCTTTGTAGGCGTTCCTCAACATCCTCATAGCAGTCCAGCTTTCTTAAGAGCTTCCCTGAAGGAGTCATCACTGCCCCATGAACCCACCTGCATCATTATGATGTTGAAAAATATAAGTTTTGCTAGCAGAATGCAGGACAGAAAAGATACGAGTTACGTTTTCAATCTCAGATTGGGTTTGACAAAGTTCCTCCAATTTCCAATGGAGCCAAAGACACACTCTTCCTTAACTTTGGTATATGACGGAATAAAACAAAATGACTCACTAAAATGACTGCGCTTCTTATATTGTGAAAAAACAGTTGATCGACACAGCTTGACGTAATTTTCATTATGGATCATCAGAAAACATCTTTGTATTTCTAACACATGAGTATGGTTGCGTACATCCGACCCCCATATCCCGCCATAGGCGGGAGCCTCTAAAGCAATGGATAATGGGGTAATGTTGTTGTATTGGGTTTGACCAAGTCAAATCATCTCCAGTTTTTAGCTTTTAAGTACTACTCAGACCAGTGTCCTGGCAAGTCCCGGTCCGAGTTTGACAACACAGGCTATAACCCAGCGTCAAGATCAAATTAGCATCGCCTTCACTACAAGAACTAGATTTCGATAAATTTGAAGGGGGGTGGGGGAAGGGTGGGGTATTTTCTTTTTTTTGTTTGGTATGTAGGTGTGGGAAGAAAGAGTGAAGAGAGAGAAAGGGGGGGGAGGGGTGAGGTGCTGTAGATAAAAGCTTACATCAATTGTTGGGCTATTGAAGTGCCTCTCAATCTTCTGCATCAGCATTTCTTCTCTCTCGTTGCATAATAAGTTGAAAGCAGCACCTGAGAGATGTTCAAATGGATGCCATCTATTAAGACTAACCATTTATAATTTTCAACTTACTTGTTGAAACAAGAATCACCTGCAAGAAAGAAAATGAAGCAGAAAAAAGCCACTGAAATACTTTAAGGACTACCTTTGCGACCAAAGCGACCTGCTCTACCAACCCGGTGCAAGTACACCTCATAGTCTGGTTCTGAACGATTATTCATTTGGCTCGGAAGATCGTAGTTAACAACCAAGTTGACCTTTATAAAATTAAACAATAGAACTCATATCATTACATATTATAGCAAGATTGAAGATCAAGTGTAACTTTTTTATTTTTGTTTGAACAGCTGAACATGATGGTCAAATGAAGTTAAAACACACCTGGGATTGATCAAATCCTCGGGCAAGAACATCAGTGGATATAAGAACTTGAGTCAAGCCTTCTTTAAACTCCTTGATTATTTTGTCCCTGGCCTCTTGTCTCAAAGCACCTTGAATTGTCGTGACCTCATAGCCCAACTGAACCAAAGAGGTATGCAACATATGCGCACAATTTCGAGACCCAACAAATATAATGGTCTGACCCACTTTTTCTCCAAGTTCAAGTATCTTATCCTTGATTACCCTAACCTTTGCAAGCTCGTCAGGGCAATAGACCTTGAACTGCTTAACAGACGCTAATGATAGTTCCTCCTTTTTGACAAACATCTTATTGTAATCTCCGTTTGCAACAAATAGCTCTTTGTTTATCTTATCTACAAAAGCCGTCACTGCATCATCAAAGGTGGCAGAAAACAGAACCACCTGCAAATATACATACTAGCCAGTCATTTGAAGGCCCAGAGCATATAGGAAATGAAAAAGCTAGCACTACATGATGCAAATCATAAACCTGACAATTAGGACTGCGTTTGACGATCTCTCTCATTGTTCTTGTGGAGTCATCTCTAAAGCCACTCTGGATACATGAAAAACAAGCGGTTGAGCATCAAGTCACTTAACGACAACACCTGTTACTAGTAATCAGTAATAAACCTTAGCCTTGCAAAGACTTAACAAAACTCCTAATATGATATTTCGTTTAACACCATTTAATTTAAAATGATACTAATAGATGTTACGATCACCACTACGATACTGCCATAGCACAGGGAGAAAAGGGAAACCTGGAAGTACATGAACCAAGTTCATGCCATAATCCAATACAGTCATGAGGAAAGACTAATGGTACACGAGTACTACATGCATAAAGTGTAACTATGATTACCTCAGCCAACATATGATCCGCCTCATCAAAAACCAGAATCTTCATCGAGCTCAAGCTTAGCTTTTTTGCTGTAATCCACTTAAGCACAGTACCAGGTGTTCCAATAACTACCTGCTCTGTGATGGGTGGTCGCTTATTAATTGGTATGTAATTAGCACTATCAGCTGGAATAGCCAGCACTGACTTTATCCCTGTGTACTTGCCCATCTTCAATAGAACTTCCATATTCTGCAAAATACATTGAATAATCTGGTCAAACACCAGTAAACCTTAGCCTCAGTTACATCTGCACTGAAACGCACATCCATATGTATACACTCTAAAGGAGTCCTCAAAATGACCAAAGCAGCAGCAGGATGGCAAGGACACGCTATTGTCTACTTATATGTACACTCTAAGTTAGCATGCCAAACAGTGATTCCCTCACAATACCCACTGAAATAAATGACACCAAACGAATGCAGCATGTTCAGGAGAGGATATTTGTAATCCTGTGTTATTCATTAAAATATCATATATCAAAGTATATATATCCATCTGCTTCGAGATTTGTTCGACATAATGTCACAGGTCCTTCCCAATACTACATTCACTGGTATGACCCGTTGAAGAACTGATATTAGACAGAGCGGGTAAAAACATCAGGCCACTACGTCAGACAAGAGGAAACTTCATCTTTTTTGCTTCATTTCCATATACTACCATAGCTTTTCTTTCTTTTTTCGAATAACTATCAAACTAAAAAATATTTCTACTTCGAATACATTTAATTTATAAAAAGTGCAGTATGGGTAAATGGGTACATTAATTAGTTGCTAATATTCAATCAACGAAAAGTTAGATACGTGTTAAACATAAGGCAATCCCAGAAAGATCTCTGCCCAAATCTAACAAAAAATGTCTCAACAGCGCACTTTTCCATTTCTTGTTAACTTCTTACAGAAAATATATGATCTTGACTTTCGGCTTCTTTTCCAAACCAGTTTAAAAACTTCATATAGGTAGAATAAAATAATGCTCCACGAGTTTCAAAGTACAAATAAGGCGCTCAAAATAAAGAAAAAAACGAAAACATACAGAAGGTCAATCTTCCACATATGCTATACAGAAGTATCCTAAGCTTAAGCAACTGAGAGATAATCACTTAATAAACTCATTTATAACAAGGTGTAAACCAGCGAAAGGCATCCAAAAAATAGACTAATCAAGGTTCACCGACATAGCTATAGTAATTGTCTGAGAATAATTCATACCAAGAACATGAAAATGGCTTCCTTCAGTGCAGAGCCAAAAAAAAAAATCAATTAACTGTTTGATCACCATAGCCAATATTAATGCCAACTCACCCTACTTCAAAGCACTCATACAAGTTTGAAAGGAACAATCATACACAATCTGTAACCATTAACAACCTAAAGATAAGGTTAACAAGGGTCCCATGACAAGCATACACAATTTTGAACCTACGGGAACGGGTATGAATTCCTACCAGGCTAATCAACAGTTCAAAAGCTCACATGACTCATTTGGAAATTGACCCTGAGAATTGATTTCTAGCAGATGCAGAGATGGCCAAAAAGTACTCTGATCTAGCATCAGATTATGTTAGTCTCTCACATTGACCTAAAACAGACAGAAAAAGCGGAGCCGCTATTTTACATTACCAGCACGATCAGAACAAGGACTAGAGATGAGCGGGGACAACAAAACAAAGCTGATTTATGCATGCAACCATGAGTATGCCCTTCCATTATTCTCTTCTCTAAGTAAGACCAAACAAAAAATTATGCACCCTGAGAATCTAGAATTTGTATATGACAAACCTAAGAGAGTATACACTTGACTAAATAGTGCACCAAATCTAGATTATGTGTACAAATCACCAAACAAAAATGTAAAAAAAAAAAAAAAAAAAG